>JAODPA010040085.1:0-12048 GCA_025585075.1 Nepenthes mirabilis | reverse complement strand
AAAAAATGTGTTATGTTGAAGCCATGGATGATATGGCGGTTTTTGATCCTATGTATGTGTGTTGTAGAAAAATTTATGGTATTTGAATAGCTGCGTGCTTGTACATGTTATTTCATACAGGTTGTACATTTAGTTTTGGTCTAGTTGTAGAGGAGACTCTATCGAAATTTCTACAGAAGTTAGGTGATTTAAGTTCTATATGTGTCTAATGGAGGGTCCTATAAGAATTAGGATCTATTCCGTCACAATTAGTATCAGAGAAATCGAGATACCCTAAGAATGATCTGAATCATATGCAAAAGTTTAGGAAATAATTATGACCGATTGAATAAGTAGGTATAGATATAGGATGATTAAGCTAGATTGAATTAAGTGGTGAAGTAGTGTGATGTTGATTTCAGGTTTAGGCGAATCGAATTAAGTTGAAGGTTCATATGGTACTGTTTTAAGTTCTGTAAGGATAAGAGAGTTCGGGTTTTCTAATATTAGGATATCATTGAGCTTGGTGAATTGAAGAAAGTGATTGTCCAGATAAAGTTTAGTTAGCTAAGGTAGGGTAAGGCTGATCGTAAGCTTCTCAGTGTTACACCCTATCTCTTAGGATGTTTCTAGAAGCACTTGATTTTAAAAGGACCATTCTCTTTATGTGACGTATAGAGATGGCCAGAAGATGAGGCTAGTTAATGATAGTAAGGGAATAAGTTTATATATGTTTCAACTTCCAGAATAAAACCTGATGATGTCAATCCCTGGGGCAACCCTTGTTTGAAGGAATTATGAGTTTTGAAGTCCGGTTGGGGTTTGTGAATAAACTAATCTTGATGGGATATTAAGATGATTTAGTTGGAAAATTGCCCCAACTGAACTGATGATTTGAAAAGGGTAATTTGAATTGCAATTAGGATGACAGCTTTTGAATTATCGGATGAATTCCAAAAGAAGTAATTGAACAAAAGAGGTGTGTGCTAAGTATAGATGGCATATTAGGTCATACTGAGGAAGTTTTTAGGTAGATACAGAAATCAGATTAGACTGTTAAAAGAGAAGACTCGCCAATCTTATTTTCTGACTGACGAGTAAAGTTGTTGTTGAGGTTGTGCCGACCCTTTCAGAAATTGAAATGGTGCTCTAGGATACTTGTGTAAATTGTATCGAAGGAATATGATACCCCATAATTCGGGTGAGAATTTTGAGTAAGAAGTAAGATCGATTAAATCAAGGATAGGTGTCAAGTTTAATTGGAGAATGGAACTACCCCTTTTGAAGTTGATTGGTAGCCTTTTGAGAATCTGGCTATGAAAGTTTAGTGGAATATATATATTTAGAGGAAAGGACTAAGCTGTCTTATTCTGATATGTGAATTGGAGGCGGATTGCAATCGACATTTGTCTCTAAGGATCTGTATGAAATTGTAAGGGCATCGGTTAGGTGCCGTTAAGGATATTTTGAGACCTCTGGAAAATAGGATTGATTAATAGGCTAAGCTAGTATAGGCAGTAATGCCCATAAGAAGGATTAAAATTTTGTTATTCTACATCAATAGGTAATCACCTACAAGCAAAGTGGGGGAGGAGTTTGTGGGTTGAAAGTTGCTTCGCCCAAAATTGAGACCTTGTGATGAGATTTTGTCCTGAGAATTTATGGATATTACTTCGAAGATAATGAATATCCTTCAAATCAGCAAGTTAGGGACTATAACTACGATGGAACGGATTTTTTTTCCCCTCAGAAGCTTCTGTCAAAACAGAAACAGGATTAACGGACTAAAATATAAGGCAAGACTTCTACGAAAATTTTGGCAGAGTCTCCTTTGTAATTGGATAAAAATCCAAAAATATAACCTGTATGATCAACCCTTACAAGCACACAACTACTAATTATACCATAATTCTTCCGACAACATGCATACACAGGATCACATGTGCCATCTATGACATTAATTTATAAAACCATTAACTACACTAATAGTTCATAAACGAGATATCGTCTAGGACCTGTATAGAACATCCAGAAGTATAAAGCGGAAGCAAACTATTAACGTGCAGAAGCATAGTTTTCCTTTTTTACCATCACATACATCACGTGCATGTCTATATAGAATCCACATATACATGAATATCTATAGATACAAAATCCATATACAAAATCACATATCCAGTCAAGTCTTTACATCCAACTGGTTCTCCCAAAATAGCTCCAAAATGCTTCAGGTCCTCAAAAGTCTTCAGGAATTTCTTTCAGTCACTTTTTTTCATTGGGAACTAGCTCTATTGTCTCATCTGAAGGGAAAAAATAATAAAACAGTGAGTCGGGGCCTAGTAAGGTACATGTAGATATGCAGTAAAATAGTGATGCAGAACAGTCATGAATCTATGCAGAAACAGAACGGTTAAATAGAATATAACCTAAAAAACAATGAAAGCTTACTTTGACAATGTTAAACTCAGAAATCAGAATTCAGTAATCAATAATCAGTAATCGAAAATTAGTAATCGGTATAATCGAGAAAGCAGAATCAGAAAATAGAATCAGATGCTTCTCTCTTATATCAGAACAGAACAGAAATCGGTACGGAACAGAAATCGGTATAGTAACAGCAGTACAGAAAAGAGCGGTAACATAACAGAACGGTAGCAGACCCTGCCAGTATATCCTACTAGCTGAGGAGGCGAATGATCGATGATAGATTCTATTCACTCCACACAATCCAAGACCAGAAACTAAACAGAAGTATCCCATCTGGCGGGAATAGTACGGTGTGCCTATCGAACGTAGGCCAGAAACAGAACTTTTCTCCTGACCGTAATGCCCCAAGGAAGGGTGGACCATATATAATTCCATAGATAGAGTTATCCTCGATTACCACCGTAAAATTTTAAGGCATGTCGGAGAATCTAACCTAACTGTAATCAGTCTTGGGTCCTAAATAATAGTATCAGAAATGGCTTCTTAATTAAAAAATCTTCTTTCGTAATCAGAGTTTCACAATTTCCTTTTAATAAACTTCAGAACGTTCAAAACGTACGGTGATGGTCTAAAAACCCTTCAGTTTTTCTTCAGAAATGCATGGAAATTTATCAGTATAAGTTCGTGTAAAATTTTCAAAAACAAATTATACCAAGAGCTTCATTTCAGTGCCAATTAACTTTTATATAACAGAAACTACGGTTAAAAATCATTAAAACCCCGTTATTTTCATACCTAGGGCTTCGCCAAAACTTCTTGACTCAAAACAAACACTAAACATGTGTTTATTCATGAAATTAATGCCATAAATCTAAACACACACATTAAATCATGCAATTTAATAAAAAATCCCGAATATTTTCGAGTTAGGGTTTCATCGCAAGCTTCCGGGACAAAATCAAACACTATTTACATGATTGTACATGAAATCGAAGCCAAAACTTACAATAAACATGGATAAACACAAAATATAACCGAACAATTGAAGGAAACATGCTTCGTTTAATTTAAATATGTAACAATAACATTTTAGAGTATTTTTATCAACTTTGAAGTAAGAGGAAGCGGTAAAAAAGAAAAACAATATCCGAAGTACACTTGCCTTAGCTCGATCTACCGTTATTTTTATCGGGAGTGGATTAGAATGAGTGATTTCCCCTTTCTCCTCTTCCCTTCTTCTTCTTCTTCGTTCGTGCCTCTTCTCTTTCTCTCCTACTTTCCTTTTCCCCTTCTATTTATAACAAAATGAAATCAGAACGCGGGCAAAAGTCGTGGCTATGCTCGAGCGCATGTCGAGCACGGGGTTTCTGCCAGGGCTCGCTCGAGAACACCTGGTGCGTGGCGAGCAGGTAGCCACTAGATTTTCACGCTCGCTGCAACACCTCAGGAGCACGGCAGGCGCCACTCAGCTGCTTGCTAGACTCGGGTGTTCTTATAACCTTTTACTTTCTACCATCATTTTTTAATGCATGCTCGGCCTCTTAATGATTATCATTGTTTTAAATACTCCCAATTATCATATTTTTTATTCCGACGCCTCACACTCTCCCCTACTTAAAGAAATTTTATCCTCGAAATTAACCAAAACTAAATACCTCAAGAAAACAAGTGGGGATATTTGCTTCGGATTTCCTCTTCGTGCTCCCAAGTGGCCTCCTCCGGTGAATGGTTTCTGCAAAGTATCTTTACCAGGGGAATGGTCTTCGTACGTAACCTCTGATCCTTTTGATCTAGAATCTGCAGTGGTTCCTCAATGTAGGACAAATCCTTATCGATAGCTAAGGATCCGTAGTCAATCACATGTGCAGGATCGTGGACGTACTTCTGAAGCATCGATACATGAAATACATCGTGTATGCTCGTCAGACTAGGTGATAACGCCAACCTGTAGGCTACCTCCCTGATCCTTTCCAAAATCTCAAAAGGACCAATGAACCGCGGATTCAATTTTCCCTTCACTTCAAACCGGAACGTGACCTTAGACGGTGAGACCTTCAGAAATACAAGATCTCCCACTTTAAAGCTCAATTCTATCCTCCTCCTATCCGCATAGCTTTTCTGTCGGCTCTGAGCAATCTTCAAGTTATCATGGATCAGTTTAATCTTCTCTGTCGTTTCTTTCACAATCTATGGGCCCAAAATCCTTTTATCTCCAGTCTCCTCCCAATGAATCGGCGACCTATATTTTCTCCCATACAATGCCTCAAAAGGTGCCACACCGATGCTAACCTGATAACTATTATTATAAGCAAATTCAGCTAGTGCCAGATAAGTGTCCCAAGTTTCTTTCATCTCCAAAACAGAGGCCCTTAATATATCCTCAAGAATCTGAATGGTACGCTCAGATTGGCCATCAGTCTAGGAGTGATATGCAATACTGAATTTTAACTCTATCTCCAACTCCTTATGCAAGCTCTCCCAAAACCTCGAGACAAAATGTGGATCTCTTTCAGACACAACGGAGGCAAGAACTCCATGAAGCCTCACGATCTCATTCACATACAACTGAGCCAACCTATCACGCGAATAGGTTGTCCTGATTACCAAGAAGTGGGATGATTTTGTCAGCCGATCAACTATAACCTAAACGGTGTCATGATTCCTAAGAGTCCTCGGTAAACCCGATACAAAATCCATGGCAACATCTTCCCATTTCTAGCTCGGGATTGGCATAGACTGTAACAATCCAGAAGTCTTCCTCCTCTCAACTTTCAGCTACTGACATACCAGGCATCTCTCCACATAAGTCATGATATCTCTCTTCATATTTCTCCACCAGAAGGTTTTCTTCAGATCCTGATATATTTTATTCGTCCCAGGGTGAATTGTATACCGAAACTGGTGAGCCTCCTTTAAAATTTTCTCCTTCAATCCTCTATCATCTGGTACACATAATCGGTCTCTAAACCTCAACACTCCATCAGTTTGGACGTTAAAATCAGCTCGAGATTCCTTACTCAGATCACTAACAACATCCATAAGGAACCGATCATTCACCTACTTCTCTTTAATTTCATTGACTACTTCCGGTTGGATCTGAAGGTACGATAGGAGCATTCTATCACCTTTACCATAACGTTGGATATTACACTGTTTCAGGTAATCCAGCATTTCCATCTGCTTGATCTGTAAGTGTGCCACATACCCCGATCGGTGACTCAGTGCGTCCGCAACTACGTTGGCCTTCCCTGGCTTGTACTGTATCTCACAGTCATAATCCTTCAAGAAATTAAGCCATCTCCTTTGTCTCATATTAAGTTCCTTTTGTGAAAGCAGGTACTTCAAACTTTTATGATCAGAATACACAAGGAACCTTTCACCATACAAATAATGACTCCAAATTTTCAAGGCAAAGACAAAGGCAGCAAGCTCCAGATCTTGAGTAGGATAGTTCTTTTCTTGCACTTTTAGTTGCCTAGATCCATAAGCTATAACTTTACCATGCTGCATCAACACACATCCTAGACCCGCCTTAGAGGTGTCGCAGTACACCTCAAAGCCTCCTAAACCCTTTGGAATAATCAACACTAGAGCGGTAGTCAAATGATCTTTTAGCTCCTGAAAGCTCAGATCACACTCCTCTGTCCACACAAACTTAGCCTTCTTCTTCAGCAGCTGAGTCAGAGGCATAGCAATCTGTGAGAAATTCTCTACAAAACGTCTGTAATATCCCGCCATGCCCAGAAAGCTACTAACCTCAGTCACAGAAGTTGGCCTGCTCCAGTTTATAATAGCCTCTACTTTTCTGAGATCCACAAAAATACCACCATCAGAAATCACATGTCCTAAAAACATTACCCTCTCAAGCCAAAATTCACATTTACTCAGCTTGGCATATAATTTTTCCTCGCGAAGCACTTGAAGTACTCTCCTCAAATGAATCTTGTGTTCCTCATAATCCTTGGAATAAATCAGGATATCATCGATGAATACCATCATAAATTTATCCAAGTATGGCCTGAACACCCTATTCATAAGATCCATAAAAGCAGTTGGGGCATTCGTAAGGCCAAAAGACATAACAAGTAACTCATAATGGCCATAACGTGTCCGAAAAGAAGTTTTGGCCACATCTTCCGACTTGATCCTCAATTGATGATAACCGAATCTCAAATCAATCTTTGAGAATACCCGAGATCCTTGCAACTAATCAAATAAATCATCAATATGTGGTAGAGGATATTTATTTTTTATCGTGATTTTATTTAACTGATGATAATCAACACATGACCACAAATACCCATCTTTCTTCCTCACGAACAATACCAGTGCACCCCAATGAGATACACTCGGTCTAATAAAGTCCTTGTCTAACAGCTCCTGTAATTGTAACTTTAACTCCTTCAGTTAAGCTAGAGTCATACTATAGGGGGCCTTAGAAACTAGACTAATACCAGGAACAATAGTAATTTCAAAATCAATTTCTCGGTGTGGAGGTAATCCAGGTAACTCCTCTGAAAATACATCCTCAAAGTCATAAACAACTAGGATGTCCTTAGTCGGCACACTATGACTCCCAGTAGTGCAGGCATATGCCAAATAAACTTTACATCCACTTTTTATTAAATGCTTAGCATGTAAAGTAGAGATTAATACCGGCATCCCCTTTTTCTTAATACCCTGAAAGAAAAATGGCTCCATCCCAGGAATATTAAAATAAACCCTCTTCAGGAAAAAGTCAATATTAGCATGATATTTGGCCAACCAGTCCATTCCTAAAATCACATCAAAATCACCCATGTTTAACAACATCAAGTCCACAACCAAATAGTTCTCATTCACCTCAACTATACATTCTGTGACAGACCGGCCTTATTCCACTACAAAAGCCGCCGTCAAGCCTAAATCCTTGCATCAAAATAGATAATAGATAACAACTAGGTGAACAGAAAAAAATTTTCTTTTCTTTCATATGAATAAACCTTTCTTTTATATACAGGATTGCTTGAGGCCAAACCACATGAGCTAGCCTTCCGATTTTAATTTCATACTTGGCCGGGCAACACTAAGGTTAGTTGGACATGAATGCCTTGATATGACCTGAGATGCTACTAGAAATATGGATTTTATTTATCAATAAAGTAATCATGGAAACATGCTAACATTTATAAATTCTTATACAGCATAACTGTTCTACAAGTCCTTCTCAAAACATCAAAAGAAATAAATCAAGTTCTTCATTGATCAGCTCCAGCCAGCTATGTCGTCTAGCTACTTCATATGATTCTACTCAATTTCGTCCTCTATAAGCCTCTCGTCATCTGAAAATTGGTAAGAGTGAGCTACAAAGCCCAACAAGATACTCATATGTAGAAAATATAAATATACATATAATCAGATCAAAGTAAGGATTTATATCATAACTTTAACATATAAAATTACCATATAATTTATTCTTTAGTTCAGAATTTTCTTGTTCTTATTTTTATTATCTTGTCTTCAGAAGATTCATAAAAATCATTCAAAATTTTTATCATCTTTAAGAATCGGATGGGAGCGGACAATATCGAGGAAGGGTTGTGTGTTACCCCACAACCTAAAGCCGTATCCTCTCGTTATGCTCCCCGAGGCGGGAGGTAATGCCTTTAACCCGGCATACGGGACCGTAGTTCAAAAATCTTATGCCACCAAAAGTCTCCCCCCGTGGCCCAAGAGGCAGTCATCGAGTGTCACTCCAATATCCTTCATCCATCTTTAATAGCAAGTTTAATGGAAACTTGATTCTTAGTTCATGTCTTTTGATGGTCATCCGTCATAGTTCGAAAGTCGAAAGTCATAGAGTTCCACTTGCTGTCCAGATTACGTACATTTTCCTTGTTCTTATAGCCTTTGTTCTTTAACTTCGACAATTGAAGTCCATATAGCCTTTTAATGATCTTAAAGTCGAAGATTCTTTGATTAAAAGTCAGAGATCTTTTTTTTTGGTCAAAGTAGGAAATCTTTTTCTTAAAAATCGGAGTACTTTTCTAGCAATGGTGGAGTTCTTTTTCTGAAAAGGCCGGAATTCTTTTTCTAAAAAGGCAGGAGTTCTTTTCTCAAAAAGTCGGAGTTCTTTTCTAAAAAGGCTAAAGTTCTTTTATAAAAAGGCCGGAGTTCTTTTCAAAAAAGCCGGTGCTCTTTTCTCAAGAAGGCGGAGTTCTTTTCTCAAAAAGGCCGAAGTTCTTTTCTAAAAAAGACGGAGTGCTTTTTCTTACAAGGATAGAGTGCTTTTTCTCAACGGCCGGAGTTCTTTTTCATGGGACAAGTTCCGATTTTGAAACATATGTTCTTAAAGCCGATTTCAATTTTCATGTGGCAATTACCGAATACCTTTCTTTTAACAAAACCAGAAGTCTTTTCTCAAGGGTTGGAAGTCTTTTCTTTAAATATGCAATTATCAAAGTCTATATATATCGACAAATAATCATACTTCAAGCAGAACAAAACCGAACATCATGAATATCAGGGTTTCTTTTTCTAAAATACGATTAAGAACGATTCTTCCTTAAATCAAAGGAGCAGAACAAACATCATACATACTGAAATATGAGTTCATAAAAATATCAGATATACTAGCATTGTAAACATGCATAATCATGAACTTAAAACAGGGGTGAGTACTCTTGCCTCGATTTCTTTTACTTCACCTTGAACTTTTCGTCTCCCTTTACTAGAAAATTCTATTACGTGCCTCTTTCTCACGCCCTCTAATTCTTATTTATAGGCCTTGGGTCTGGCGGCCGTCGTTAGGGTTTGGCCACACTGGGGGAAATATTTCGGAGTATGTTATTTATGGCTTTACATTCCCAAAGAGTTTCCTTATTAAATTTCTAGGTTATTTATGGTTCTACATTTTCAAAGAGTTTCCTTATTAATTTCCAGGTTATTTATGGTTCTACAATTCCAAAGAGTTTTCTTATTAATTTTCAGGTTATTTATGGTCCTACATTTCCAAAGAGTTTAATTTTATGGTTCTATATTTCCAAAGAGTTTCCTTATTAATTTTCAGTCAACTAACCTTGACCGGATTTATATTTCTCATTTAAATACACTCCGGTCAACTAACTGGCGTTGACCGGATTATTTTCCTCTTTCCCGTCCTTTCTTCCATTCACGTTTTTCGGTCAACATTTTACATTGACTGGATTACTCCTTCATCACGCCTTCTGGTCAACACTCGTTGACCGGATTACTATCCTTAACTCGTTTTCGTAGGTAATTTTAACTTGACATCGGGGATTTTCTATATTCTTGGATCTGGGCTATTACACATTTCGAATACATAACATCCATAATCACAGAGGACCCAGTGGGAGTACATACAGACAGTTCACAATCCAGAATATACGGGGCAGATACAATGCAACATGCAAATCACGGAGAAACAAAGGGATGGGTAGATCTCGAGTCAAATAAAAAAGATACAGAAGCTCCACAAATAGAAAGAGTACCTTCCATGACATTCAGAGATACCTCCGGGTCCTGAACAGTCACCGTGAAAGCCTTTGCCGAGATAGTAGGCTTCTTTTCTTCTAGCCTCGGAGGTAGTTGACAGTCCCTGAGCAGGTGGCCCTACTGCCCACATCTGAAACATGCTCCCGACATCTTATGGCATGCTTGCCCCGGATGTCTCTTCCCACAGAAGGTACAATCTTCAACTAACCCTCTAGAACTGGTTACAGATTGAGCCGATACAACACTCTTTCCCTTGTTAACTGTCCTAGTCCTCTTGGACGATCCAGAAGATTCCGCAGCAGATTCGGTACTAACTCCCGCTTGGCTAGCGGTCCTCTTTGCATAAAATCTCTCCGTCTCTGCTTCCTTCTCAAAAATCACCGCTCTGTATAAAATCTCAGCATAAGTCTGGAACTTTAAAATTGACAGCGACTTTCTAATGTCATCCCGTAACCCTTGTTGGAACTTCTTCACCTTTCTCTGCTTATCCTCTACATAGAAGGCCGCAAAATAGGATAGCTCGGTAAATCTGGCATATACTCTTTCACCGTCATGTTTCCTTGCCTCAACCTCATAAATTCTTACTCTTTCTGATCTCGAAGGCTAGATGGGAAGTACTTCTCCACAAAGAATCCTCAAATATCTCCCAGGTAATGACATCATCGGGCACTCCCATCGCCCTCTTCTGCATACTCCACCAGCTATCAGTTTCACCTTCTAATTCATACACCGCGAAGGTGACCTTCTCCTGATCGGTAAACCCAATCACAGCGAATATCTTTTTCATCCTCTTTAACCACACATCCACTTCTACCGGATCAGGCTTTCCTAGGAAGCCCAGTGCTCACTCCGCTGTGAATCTGTCATACGTCGTCGGACCAGGAAGTGCCGAAGCTGGCTCGAGTGTAGGAACCAGAGCCATGTGCCTCTGCTCGACGGATTCTACCACATTGGTCATCCTCTCCAACAGATCAATGTAAGCAGCCTCTCTATCATAGGGCGTATTGGCGCCACCACGATAATTTATCCTGCCCCTTCTACTTGCAATCCTATAATCAAAGTAAATATAAGGTTATAAGGACAAGGATTCAATGAAATGAGAAAGAAATATTCAACAGTTTAAGAAAATTTAAACCTAGCCTAAGAACCGATCTCTTAGGGGTTCTAGTTGCCTTAACTTCCTCAACCTATTCCTACAGGAATTCAGTGTAGAGATTCAAACCTATGTTTCTGCTTTTCGATCAATCAATTCTTAAGGCATCTCAATTCTCTAATACCAATTGTGGAAGAACATATTTTTTTTTCCTCAGAAGCTTCCGTCAAGACAGAAACAAGATTAACAGACTAAAATATAAGGCAAGACTTCTGCAAAAATTTTGACAGAATCTCCTTTGTAACTAGATAAAAACCTAAAAATATAACTTGTATGATCAACCCTTACAAGCACACAACTATCAATTATACCATAATTCTTCCTATAACATGCATACATAGGATCACATGTGCCATCCATGGCATTAATCTATAAAACCATTAACTACACTAATAGTTCATAAACGTGATGCCATCTAGGACCTGTACAGAATATCCAGAAGTATAGAGCGGAAGCTAAACTATTAACTTGCAGAAGCATAGTTTTCCTTTTTTACCATCACATACATCACATGCATGTCTATACAGAATCCACATATGCATGAATATCCACAGATAAAAAATTTATATACAAAATTACATATTCAGTCAAGTCTTTACATCTAACTGGTTCTCCCAAAATAGATCCAAAATGCTTCAGGTCCTCAAAAGTCTTTAGGAATTTCTTTCGGCCACTCTTTCTCGTCGGGTACTGTAACGACCCAAAAATTTGAACAAAGAAATTGTAACCATCAAGTCCGGTCAACGCCTGTTGACCGGAAATCCATAGGCAAAGAAGTCCGGAAATTTCATCGAGGGAATTGCTGTCCGTATTTCCTTAATGAAGTCCGGATTCCCATAATAAAATAAGTCCGAATTTCGTTGGGTAAATGAAGACCGGATTTTCTTTTGGTAAATGAACTCCGGATTTCCGGAGTAAAAATGCATGCGATTGCAGAAAGAAATCACTCCGGATTTCCGGAGTAAAAACGCGTGCGAACTTCAGGAAAGGCGTAA
>JAODPA010040074.1:0-12048 GCA_025585075.1 Nepenthes mirabilis | reverse complement strand
TAAAAGCCGGAGTTCTTTATTCATAAAGGCCGAAGTTCCTTATTCATAAAAGCCGGAGCTCTTTTTCAACGAAAGCCGTAATTCAGAAACCGGAGTTCTAATTTCATTAAAAACCGAAGCTCAAATAGCCGGAGTTCCTTTAAATCTGGAGTCCTAAAAATCGGAGTTCATTTCCATTTAAAGTCCGTAGTTCTAAAAGTCGGAGTTCTTCAAAGTCTGAAGCTCTTCTTCTTAAAAGTTAGAAGTCTCTTCTTTAAACACTAATTATCAGAGTTCGTATAGATCGATAATCAAACATATACTTCAAACAGAATAAATCTAACACCATGAACACCAGCGTTTCTATTAAACATGCGATTAAGAATGATAATTCACAGAAACAGAACAAATATCATACATACAAATTTCATAAGAATATCATATACTTACGTAGCAAACATGCATAAACATGAACTTTAAAAACAGGTGTGAGTGTCTTGCCTGGGTTTCTTCTATTTTGCATTAATCTTTACTCTTGTCTGGATTTCTTCTATTTTGCCTTGATCTTTTAGCCTCTCTTTACTAGAGATTCTATTGCATGCCTTTTTCTTACTCCCCTAGTCCCTATTTATAGGCCTTAAGTCTGATGACTATCATTAATGATTGACACTACAGGGAGAATATTTCATCATTAATGATTGACAAATCCAAGGGGAATGTTTCATCATTTGGCAAATCTAAGGGAAATATTTCATCATTAATGATTGAAAAATTCAAGGGAAATATTTTCTATTTATGGCTTTTACATTTTCTAAAAGTTTTCTTATTAATTAGATCATTAATGGTTTTATATTTCCAAGAAGTTCATAAATTCCTAGTTAACTGAACTTAACGGGTTTTAAATTTCTTAATTAATTCCTGGTTCACTGAACTTAACAGAATTTAGCTTTCTCATGTAAACACATTCAATTACTTCTACACGGCTTTCGATCAACACCTGTTGACTGGATTTCAACCTTCGTCTTTCCCATAAACTACTCCGTCTTCCAATACACAAGCCACTCCGTCCTTCCTTCCATTCACATCTTCCGATCAACCTTTTTCGTTGACCGGATTCTAGTCAGTATTTTATGTTGATCGGATCACGCCTTCCGGTTAACATTTTACATTGACCGGATCATGCCTTCCAGTCAACATTTTACGTTGATCGGATCATGCCTTCCGATCAATATTTTACATTGACCGGATTATATTGACTCGATTTTCTTATGTTTTAAAATCTAGGCCGTTACATTTCCTCTTCTTTCACTTCTCCTCCAAAGAGATGATGGATAATTATCTAGCAAATGGTCCTTGGGTGTTTATAGGGAGAACCTTATTTCTTAAATGATGGAAACTAGGGATGGCATTATCTAAGGAGGAGCATAAAACGTTTTTGATTTGGATCAATTTATTTAATGTGCCTATGGAGTTTTGAACCCCCTTGGGTTCTAGCTAGACTTCGAGTGCTATAGAGAAATCGATTCAGCTGGACATCGGTACTGCTAGAATGGAGCGTATGAGATTTGCTAGAGTATGTGTAGAGGTAGAAGCTGCTACTTCTCTACCTTGAAAAGTTTGGTTGAACATAGGGCAATGTTTAGACGTGGGAAAGCCGAAAATTGTGGAGGTGGACATTGATTATCAATGGAAGCCTGTTCGATGTGGCATTTATAAGCAAAGTTCTAATAGTAATACTGAGTGCAAGTCAAAGAGAACATACTACCCTATGAGTTAACTACTTCCAGATACCCACGTGCACAAGGCTAAATTGGGTGTAAAGCTAATGGTGCATTATTCTACAGATAACAACTGCCATGCTATGGATGATGTTTTGCCTATTACCAATGCTTTTGCAACCCTCCAACACGGCGATAAAATGTGCTCCTCAAATGGTCATTCAGTTGAAGCTTTAGTTTCAAATTCTTCTCCTTGTGAGTAGGGGAGGCTGCCTATCATTGAAATTCCTACAGCTATTGATACTACGATCACTATGCCTCCTGATTCCGATATGCAACCACCGATGACCTCCATGGAACGGGACTTATTGGCTGGTAGGCCAAAGGATATCCTTACTTCATTTCAAGTGAGTGCTAACACTGTTCAAGAGATGGATAGCAGGAGCCGAAACGAGCGGGTGCCAGATCCCGATGGGGAGTAGGGGCTGATGACATTAAAGGCTAGCAGTCTAGTATGTTAAAGATTTCCCCACTTCAAGGGGGTTCTGTTGTTCAATTTACAACCTCCAATATTTCCTTATCCTCAATGTTAGAGGTGCCTCCAAGCTAGGATAAACCATTAAAATCAATACTAAAAAACCAAAGGGGCCTAAAAGAAAAGCTTCCCCTTCTGCTCATCCTCATGACTACTATCGCACATTGGAATGTCCGTCAGCTTAATGGCTGAATCAAAGTTTATGAGGTTAGACAATTCATCTTTTCATTGTGCTACTCTATTATTAGATTAGTTGAAACATAAATAAGTGAGAGTAACGCTAAGCAGATGGTCAAGAAATTGATACCTAGCTGGAATTGGGTTATGAATTATTCGGCAATATCTATAGGCTATATATGGGTTAGCTGGGATAGAGAAATTGTGGATTTGGATATCCTCTCCAAAGAGGATCAATTTATTCATTGCAAAGCTTGCTATAAAGTTGACCATAAGGTCTTCTATATTTTCTTTATTTATGGGTTAAATTCGGAGATTAAGCAGTGCATTCTTTGGAATAGCCTCTGAGTTATAAGTGATCAGGTTCTTGAGGTGCTATGGGTTGATTTGGGGGATTTTAATATAATTAGATTGTCTTCTGAGGGCTTGGATGATAGCTGGAATACTAGGAGCTCAATGGATTTAAATCATTGTCTCACTGACTATGATTTAAATGACTTATATCATAATAGTGCCTTCTATACCTGGAATGATAGAAGATATGCAGTTATTTGTATTTATAGAAAAATGGAAAGAATTGTTGTAAATGGCACTTGGCTATTGGAGTTTGACATATATAATGCCTCCTTTTTCTCGAATAGAATATCGGACTACTTTCCTTGTGTTCTTTCCCCAACGGCCATGGATCAGTCAAGGAAATGTATGTTTAGATTTAACAATTTTCTTACCAAATATCAGCAATTCTGCCATGTTGTTCATGCGGCCTTGCGGGGTGAGATGCAGGGCGTTCTAATGTACTAGCCTATAGCTAAGTTGAGGAACGCACAAAGACTTCTAAAAAGTCTGAATGCCTAAGTTGGTAATGTTTCGGAGAAGGTAGTCAAATCGTTGAAGGCATTGAAGGAATGTCAAAAGGCTAATTTTCATCATCCAAATAGAGTGGAAGCTAATGAGGAGGAGAAATGCAAAACTACCTATTGCCATGCGTTGGGGCGATAACTTGATTTTATTTAGCAGAAGGCTAAGTTCAAATGGCTCTAGAAGGGTGACCAATGCACCAAGTTCTTTTTCCATTCAATCGCAAGGAATTGTAACTGCAATAGGATCCTCTCCTTAGTTAAAAAGGATGGCACACCTACAAGCAGCCTGGGTGAGGTCTAGCAATTGATAGTTGCTCACTTTATGTGAGTTTTAGGGATGGGTCATGATGATGCTCCATTTGACAAGGAAAGATTTCACCCATTTATCCTGTGTACTATTCCTAAAAACCTTCGAGAGTTTCTTTACTACCTGGTGAGTGCTAAGAAGGTTCAGCAATCTTTGCTCTTCATAGGTGACTGCAAATCACCCGATCCATATGGGTTTTCATTGGAGTTCTTCTAAGAGGTATGACATATTGTGGGTCCTTCAATTATTGAGACGGTTTAAGATTTTTCAGCATGATTCCCGATACGTGTATAGAATGGATTTCACTTGTTTCCATGCTTTCATGTTTTCCTGATTTATGCTTTTTCCTATTTCCTTATACGTCTCTATTCTTGAATATTTTCATGAATTTATCTAACTGTACGTACGTTCTGCTAATATTTTCGTGATCACTGCTTCATTGCATTTAAACTTTATATGCACTAAGATCCGTTTCACTACAATTATGTTCTATATGAAAGTATTATATTCTACATATTTTGGTACCTTATTAAATTTCGGCTCACTATTTTATTTTTTTCCCTCCAGATAAGGATATAGAGAAGATATTAGACGATCAGGTATAGTTAGAGCTTAGTAAGGAAGATTTGGAGCCTTGAAGTCATCTTGAAGATTTTGAAAATTTTATAGTTTCGCATGTAAATGTTTAAACTGTAAATAAAATTATGTATTGATGATTTTTACACGTTTTGAAATCTGTTGGATTAGTAATTATACTTCCGCAGGTTTATATAGTTGCTTCTGCTTTTCTTTTCTTTAAATTTTGTACAGGTCCTAGAAAACATCTCTCATTTGGATTCTGGTATAGTAGATAGAATTGTTGAATTAAAGACATGGATGGCATTTGTGATCATGTGTATGAGTATTATAGGATGAATTATGGTAATTTTATAGTTGTGTACATGTACTGATTATGTTATACAAGTTTTATTTGGGTTTATATTTCAGTTTTGCCAAATTTTAAGGGAGACTCTGTCCATTTTTTTCTAGAACCTTAAATTGAGATTTGGGGCTTTAGTTTTTGTCTCTGTAATTACAAAATTTTCTAAGGATAAAAGAAAAAGCACATTCCGTCACAATTGGTATCAAAAAAAAAATAAGATACTTTAGGAATGATCTGAACCGTATGTAAAAACTTAGAAAACAGTTATGACTGACTGAATCAGTAGGGATAGATATAGACTGATTAAGTGAGGTTATAAAATAGACTGAACCTTAGTGATTAAGCAGATAAATACTGATTTTAGGTCTAGGTTAACTAATTTGGATTCTAGGTTCTAGTTATAATCTGTTCTAGGATTAATGAAGGATAATGGCTAGATAAGATCGAATGAAATGTTTAAGGGCTAAACTTAAGATTTTTGTTGAAGTGTCTTGGTCGATGTTAGCAGGTTTATCAACATTGCCATATTTTTTGTTACAGGTTATCAAATGACAAGTAAAATGGATGGAAACTATGATAGTGAAAGTGCTAGTGCTCCCCATGATCGATAAGTTAAGTATGTGAATTTGTTGGAAAAGATAACGAATGTTGTTGAATCGATAAAGTAGCATTACATGGCTCCGACTCCTGCGCCAAAGACAATTCCAATGACGTATGAGAGGTTTTAGGTAGAAAAGGTGCTTAAAATTTTATGGGAATCAGATCAGGTGCGGTCAGAGAACTAGATTCAGAAATTAAAGAAAATATTTATAGTTATTCAATATTTTGACATCGAGAAGGTTAGTTTTGCAATTTATAAATTAGAAGAAGAAGTCGATGATTGGTGGGTGAAGAAGAAGAAGGTAATGTGTTTGTTTGATAAGGAAATCTCTTGAGAGACATTTGAGGAAGCTTTCTGGGAGAAATATATTTCCTCTGGCCTTCAAAATTGGAGGGAATGAGCTTTTATGGAGCTTAGGCAAGGGAGCCACACCATGGCGAAGTATAGTGCGAGGTTTATTGAATTATCTCATTATGCAACTCTTGTTGGGGAAGACGAATTAAGGATTACCAAAAAATTCCTGCAAGGGTTAAAAGATGAGTTTAGGAGTTAGCTAGTGACCCAAAAGTTTCAGACTTATATTGGGATCTTGATAAGGCTTTGGTACTTGATAAAGAACTGAAGACTCAGAAATATCTGGATAAGAGGGTAATCAGTTAGGTGAATCTCTAAAGGAGTTTGGTTTGGGATACCCGGGACCAACCAAGAAAATAAAAGTGTCTGATAAAGAGAAATATAGCATCGGAGTTCAATCAATGACAGATTCTCAGACGTCGGTGATGCATTGTAATTATTGTGGAAAAAGACATCCGGAAATAATTTATTTTAAAGCAACGGGCACATGTTTTAATTGCGGTCAATTGGGCCATCTGACTAAGAATTGTTCCCTCCCAAGGAGACTAGGAGCGAAGGAGTCTACCGATCAGGCTAAAGCACTTGCAATGGCAATTCAAGACATTGAAGCACCCCAAAAGGTGGATGGAGGTATTTTCTTAATCATGGAATTTTGATTTTTGTTTAAATTAATTTGGGAAGTTATGAGTTCTCTTCTTTTCTGAATTTGTGTGATGTCATGTTCACCTTGAAAATTTTAGATTATTTCCTAATTGTATAGATATATGTATACTTTGTGAATTTTGTGAATTTTGGGAATTGTGGCATATAGTTAGATGAGTATTCAGTTGGAAGAATGAACGTTTGATTTGATCGATATGGCAAATAAGTAGAATTGATCATTTGGAGTCGATTTCTAAAGTAATACGAACCCTTTTGGAGTGGAAATGGTACTTGAGGATCTCAATGTAAATCGTATCGAGAAAATATGGTATCCCGTAGGTTGTGAATTTTGAATAAGAGACAATGTTAATTGAATCAAGAATAAACATTAAGTCCAATCAGAAATTGGGACTGCCCCTTTCTGAATGTTCGTAGGTAACTGTTCGAGAATATTGCCAAAAAAGTTCGAAAATGTTTGTACTTGAAAGAAAAGATCAAGCCAATTTGTTTCAATAGATGATATGAAAAATGGGTTAGAAATTGACATTAGTCTTTGAGGATTGTATATAAAATCAGAGGAGTATCGGTTAGGTACTGTTAAGGATACTTTGAGACCTTTGAAAAGATTGATTAATTAATGGGTTAAGCAAGTTAGTATAGATGATAATGCCTTTAAGAAAAATTTGGATTTTGTCATCCTACATCAATAAATAATCACCCACAAGCAAAGTGGGGGAGGTGTTTGTGGGGTGAAATTGCTCCACCTGTAATAAAAATTTTGTGATGAGATATTTGAGGATTTAAGGGTAATTCCTTGAAAGAAATTAAAAACTTACAAACCTAAAAGTTGAAAGGTGTAATAAGTGGATCTTAGTATGATTCGGGGAGAGTGGATGTTGAGATCAATAGCCGCTATCGAAAATTGCCATTTGGGAATTTGTGGAATTGTCTCGAAGATAATTCTAATCTAATAATTTTGAGGATTAACATGATTATTTTATGATAGAACCTTAGGAGATCTCGAGTAGATTAATCTGTTTAAGGATTTTAACGATAAACCCTGATATTGTTAAGGAAACTCTAGGATTATACTTTCCTGCATCGTTTGTGGATCGATGTCCTTGGGTTAAGTGGGAAAAGAAACCCCTGGTTAGAGTTACCCCTCCATGGTTCGAATTTAGCCATTGGAAGTTTCTGTTTAGGAAATTGTGGATTTTGTTTCGGAAAATAGTTTTATCTGATAAATTAAGAGTCTAAATAACTATGTTATGACGGGAGCTAACAGCGAAATTTTACAAGTGGATAGGTTTGTCTACGGAGTATGTAGATGAATTTCAATAACTTGAGAGAAAATGAGTATCAGTTTGGGTAATGGATGTTAAAGGTTTATAGATTTGATATACCTTTGGTGTTTCGTGGAAAACGGGAAAGAAAAATTACGGGTAGGCTCAATTACTTGGAAAATAAAATGCCACATTCCTAAATTGGGAAGTGAAGTTGTGTTAGGAAAGTTGGGGTTACGAAGTTTCGAGATGAAAAAACCTTTATGATTTCGTACTGGAACAACCCACTAATCATAATTATGGAGGACGTGTTCAGGGTTAATCAATGGGCTTATTGGTACGCCAACAAGGTCTAAGAACTGCTCAGCACTTAGAACCTCAGATTTTGAGGTTGTTAATTGTTGAAGTCTTAAAATTTTGGGTAATAATAAAAAATTATACCGAATCTATGGTGACTGATAAGGTTAGGATTTCTGATTTTATGGTGAAATTGAAAATTTATGAAAATTATTTCGTAATATGGATCCCTTAAAATCAGTTTTAATCAAGATTATCACATAAGTTGGGTGTTAAGAATGGAATAGGTCCCTTAAGGAAATGTTGCTTTGATGACATGCCAATGAAATGATGGGGATGTTAAGTATCCTATTTTTGAAGTCTAATTTATAACCTAAAATTTGTGTCGGGATTTTAGCTAAGCTTAGCAAGAGAATTGGGATGCTAAGTTAAGATAGTAATGGTAAATTATAATTGGATGATTTGAAGTAAGATGAGTTGATCAGAGTATGCAGCAGAAATGTGGAGAACCTACACATATTAAGGTTTAAGCTAATATTTAGAAAAGATATTCGGTCTCGAGGATTAAAATAAAATAAAATGAAGCATTTTGCTTGTTTAAGGTTCGGAATTAAGATTGGAAAAGTACTTAATTAAATAGGTTGCCTTCGGGCTTAGTGGATTCGGATCATGACAAGGCATGCCAAGTAACGAGGATCTGAACAATTTGGATGTTTAAGGTTTTCTAGGATAACTCCCTTGATCTGGAAATGATTTGGAGACGTTAGGAAGATTCCTTAATTATAAAATTTAATGATCGTTAAATTTTGAGGATGAAATTTCTATAAGTGGGGAGATTGTGAGGTTCCAAACCCGAAACATGATAATTTAAAAGTAATCAAAATAATAATAATTAAGATGAGATTAAATATGCATGGAAGAATAAGTTTCGGAAGTAAAAAGTGTGAAAAATTGGCTGCTGTATACCGATTTGCCACACAGCAGCTGGGCACCTACCGCGTGCTCAAGCGCGGCAGCAAGCGCCAAAATCCAGTAATGGTCTACTCGCGAGATGCCTGCCACGCTCGAGCGAGGTCCGACAGTAACCATGCTCTTGCCTCGTTCCTGCCATGCGCTCAAACACAGGCACAATTTTCAACCATCGACCCTCTTTTCGTTTATAAAAGGGGGAGGTGAAGGGGATATTTTGGAACCACGAACGACAAGCAGCGAAGGAGGGAGAGGAAAAAAGGGAGAAAGACGGAAACTTTGGGCTGTTCCACTCCGATCCAAGTAAGAAAAACGGTAACTCGGGATAAGGCAAGTATATCTCCAACTTCGTTCTTCATTTTTACCGCATTTTGATTTCTCCATTTCTGTTTTTACGTTCTAAAACCCTCGCCCCTCATGATTCAACACGACTAATGCATGTTTCTGATAAATATATTGCTAAACTTAATGTTTATATATGATTATCATGCGTTGTGGCTTCGATTTCACGATTTAGTTTCTATTTCGTGTCCGTTTTGTACCCAGACAGATTTACCGAAACCTTAGCTCAAAAATTTGAGAATTTTTAGTTTAATTGTATGATTTTGTATATGTATTTGGATTATGACCTCGATTTCATGTATATATATGTATTTGGTGCCCGTTTTATGTCCGAAAGATTTACATGAAACCCTAGGTATGAAATTGAGGGATTTGGTGTTCAATATTCTAAATTTTGGCAGGTGAAAGTTGATTTGTAAATGAATATTATCCCTGTTATGATTTACATCCGAAAAATTTACATGAAACTTACTGTTAAATTGTTATGGAATTTCTGAAGTAAATCTGAAGGGTTAACGGTGTAATTTCTGATTGATTTCTAAAGTTTAATAAGTTATCAGTTAAGAAGTGAAAAGAAAAATGTTTCTAATCCTGTTAATTCAGACCCGGGATTGATATACAGTCAGGTTAGATTCTCCGACATACCTTAGAACGTTACAGTGGTAATCGATGATAACTCTATCTATAGAGTTATACGTGGTTCGCCTTTTCTCAGGGTGTTAACCTAGAGGATAGTTAGTATTACTGGCCGGCACCCCTGTCTTGATTCTCACGAGAAGGGATAGATCCCACAAGAAGGGATTTCCTATTCTCGTTTTTAGTTTTAGATTGTGTGGAATAAATGTAATTTATCCTTGATTATTCACCTCCTCTACTAATAGGGTCTACTAGTTTGGTTATTTTCTGATAATGAAAAGGGATTTTCTAGAATTTATAAAATTGATACTATTTTCTAATTTCTGAAATACGTTTCAGTAATTTTATGATTTCAAAACATAATTATACTAATTCATGATTCCCTTTGCATGTATAGAACGGATTTCACTTGTTTCCATGCTTTCATGTTTTCTTGATTTATACTTTTTCCTATTTCTTTATAAGTCTCTATTCTTGAATATTTCAATGAATTTATCTAACTGTACGTATGTTTCGCTAATATTTTCGTAATCACTGCTTCATTGCATTTATACTTTATATGCCCTGATATCTGTTTCACTGTAATTATATTATGTATGAAAGCATTATATTCTACATATTTTTGATTCACTATTTTATTTTCTTCCTACAGATAAGGATATAGAAAAGATATCGGACGATCAGGTATAGTTAGAGCTTAGGAAGATTTGGAACATTGAAATCATCCTGAAGATTTTGAAAAATTTTATAGATTTGCCTGTAAATGTTTAAACTGTAAATAAAATTATGTATTGATGATTTTTACATGTTCTCAATTTACATGTTCTGAAATCTGTTGAATTAATAATTATGCTTCCGCAGGTTTATATAGTTGCTTCCGCTATTCTGTTCTTTGGATTTTATATAGGTTTTAAACGGCATCTCTCATTTGGATTCTAGTATAGTAAATAGAATTATTGAATTAAAACCATAGATGACATTTGTGATCCTGTGTATGGGTGTTTTAGGGTGAATTATGGTAGTTGTATAATTGTGTGCATATACTGATTATATTATACAGGTTTTATTCAGATTTATGTTTCAATTTAGCCCTATTTTAAGGGAGACTCTACCCATTTTTTTCCTAAACCCTTAAGTTAAAATTTGATCTTTAGTTTCTGTATCTGTAATGACGAAATTATCTGATGATAAAAAAAATCTGTTCCGTCACAAAATTTGTTGCCTATACTACTCCAGTTCAAAAAGTTGTATGCTTAAGAAAATTCTTAAAGTGTTTGGGTTTTTTGAGTGATTTTATGGGGTTATTAACTATCCATTGTGATAGTCAATTATGCAAAATATCCTAAATATCACTATAAAACCAAAAATATTGATTCCAAATATAATTTTGCGAGAGATATCATAGCACGAACAAAGTGCTATTGGAGTATATTTCTACGCATGACATAGTCGTAGACCCTGTTACAAAGCTTATATCTAGAAATGTTTTCGTGGAACATATAAGATCTCTACGATTGTCTAAATTATGAAGTACTTTTTTTAATATACTTTTTATAATTTGATACTCTTTTATATGAATGATGTGCTTTTTTCAACATCATATTAATATCTATAGATGTTCTCCTTTCACTTATTTTATATGTGCTAGACATATATATTGAAAAATATATGTCAAATAGGTTTAAGAGTGATCCTCTCACACAGACAATTGTCTTTAATACTTGAAGGCATGTAGAGAAGAGACAATTTGAATATATATATATGACCTTGTAGTATATGAAGATCAATTTTAAAATAAATATTGCCTTGGTTGACAATTAAGATGAGATCATTGTGATAATTATAACTTGATATTGTATGTTACTAAAAAGTAGGCCCCTATCTTTTATCTAACCTACTTATGAAGCCAAATATAAGTTCTTTGTTGAGTTTTTGAGTATGTATAATAAGCTGTAAATTCTATATTTTGGACTTATTGTAAGTTCATAACAGATATATATCATCTTACTTTATTTTTTATATACTCGATCATATGGCTTAATTTTTAGTATAAAATGTTATTTAGAAAAATTTTTATATTCATAAATATTACATATGATAATGTCTAATCCATCATATGTGAGTGAAAAAGAATATATAGATCTGGGCAATCACCTATGATAGGTCGATCCGATCAAGTGCTCTTGGGTAGTGCTAACATAGACATTAAGAGTAGTTTTTTTCCTCTTTTCAAAGGGGAAAGTGTCCTACTCAATGAGTTGACAAATTCTTCCACTAAGGAGGTAATGTTCATCCACTTTAGTTGGTAGTTTAATCAACCTAATCAATGTCTTGACTAAGGGTGAGTACAACACTTGTTATGGCTTGAAGACATGCAAAATTTGAGAGAAAAACAATCTTACAAAATTCTCATATTCTTTGGCAAA
>JAODPA010040063.1:0-12049 GCA_025585075.1 Nepenthes mirabilis | reverse complement strand
TCTCCTCAAAACCCTCGGCTGATCGAAAATGAGGGAGAACGAATCGCGCGGCGCGAATATATACTGCGCCGGCCACTCGAGCGGCCTGGCGAGCGGCCAGCGAGCGGCTAGGCTACGGCGGCCACCGCTCGAGCACCCCAGCGAGCGGCTGGCGAGCAGCCAGCCCACGGGTCAGTTCTGCTTCCTCCGCTCGAGCCTCGGCTCGAGCGCCCAGCAGGCGCGAGCCTGCTGGCAGGGCTTCGGCAGCCCAGACCCGAATAATTTCACGATTTTTCTTCCGATACCAAACCTTAATCATCCCATAAGATTAGTATTGATCATTAACATACTAATCACCTCTTAATTATTGGGTTCACAAATCCGGAACCTCACACTTGCGATCAAAAGTCATTCCTCTCGTGAAGGTCTTGTGGAGGAACCACTCCAGCGAGGAAGCGACTTGGGAAAGAGAGGACGAAATGCGGGATAGACACCCTCATTTGTTTTGCGGTAAGTAAGATAATTTCATTCTTTAGATTTGTTAAAAATCTCAAGGATGAAATTTTATAAATGGGGGAGAGTTGTGATGTTTCGGGTTTATGGTTATGGTAGTTAAAGGTAATCGTCGTATTGCTAATTAATAATAGACTTATTGAACGATGCGGGGATATGTACCTGGTGAAAAATTAGAAAATAATTCAGAATTTCTTCGGCTGAGGTGTGGGGCCAGCAGCTTGCGCCCGCTGGCCGCTCGACCGAAAATTCTAGAAGGTCGCTCGCCCGCTGGCCGCTCGAGCGGGAATTCCAGAATGTGCCCGCCCGATGCTCGCTTGAGCCGCGCTCGTGCGGTGGCGCAATATAAAGTCGCAGCCTGCCTTCTCCTCTTCATTTTTCTCACGGCCCTAGGGTTTTTAGTGAGAGAGAGGGGCGTTCCTAGAGAGAGAAAAGGGGAGAACGAGGCCCGGGAGTCTAAATCCGTCTGAGAGCCAGTTATTAAAGTGAAAGCACGCGTCGAGACAAGTATTCTCATACCCACTAACTTTCCTCTTTCGTTGGTTTTTGTTCATTATTGGGTATTTTCATCTCGATACCCACCCGTAACCTAGAAAATGTAGTACCCGTGCCTTGAGACCCCAGATGGTATGGTTTGTTGGTTGATTTGCTCACCGATTCGTCCGGTGGAGCTTCGTAAAACCCTAACCCACGAAATTTTGGGATTTTCCCTTTTCCTGCCCTTGAATCGTTAAGTTGACTTCAAAATGTGAATCCCCATGTCCCTATTGTGTACATACGTTGGCCGCGCGAGTGATCTCGCACGTTATGACCCGTTCGCGGCCTCCGAGTCTTCTAACTACGCACTGTTACTGTTCATCCGTGATTAAAATGTGAAATTGCACGATTTGCTCCTATCTAATTGTGATGAGACTCATGTTATGTGTTGATGTGAAAGTGTAAGTTTTGAAATGTATAATTGTGCATCGGAAGCATGAGAATGTGTTCCAGGGGCTTCTAAGGTGGTGGCTGTCCGCCGGAGGTTAGGAATTTCAAACTCCTTGCAAACTCAAACTAACTTGTTATAAAAATTAGTTCCAACGAAGGAATAAAGTTAAGTAAGTAAATGGAGGGAGACCCACTAGGTATGTCGTGGTGAACATGATCTCCCGGATGGAGCATGTGATGGAATGGGATTTCTCCAGATTGTGAATGAGTATGCTGAGTAGTGGGTCCTCCCTCCCGGAAAGTTGAACCTTGAAACTAGGACCATGGTTGATAGGGGTAGTGTCATCTAGCTTGCCACGTACATCATGGTGGGAACCCAAGGTGTGACGACCTAGATTCTAAAACATAGAAATCCCAGTCATGGAATCAAAATAATCAAAGAATCGAGGAAAATTGAAGGATGCTTAAAATTGGAGAGGGCCGGCCTTGTGTAAGGTAAAAAGAAGATCGGCCCCTTGGGGCCCAACAACTTCGGCTTTCCCCTTTCATATAAAGATGTTTGGCCTCCTCCCATGAAAATCAGTCCGGCTCCCTTTCTTTTAGGAATCAAGACCGGCTCACCCTTCAGAATCTCAAATAGCCCAAAAAGGTTGGCCAGCGGCAGAGTGGGCCAAGCAGTTGGCCTGAAATGAATTAATGGCAACTAAAGAAAAAGCAAACTTTACTATTTAGCTTGAATCTAACTGAGCGGCGACCAAATGGAGTAAGTAAACTAACCTAGTTACTCCACCTACCCTCTGAAAAGAAGTGTAACTTACCCCACTTACTCCACCGAACCCCTCTATATAAACCAACGCTGGATGATGGAAAAAGAGTGAACCCGGCAAGTAGTAAGGAAGATGTAGAGGAAGGAAAAATTTCAGACGGTAATATTGGGCAACCGGCTGTCAGGCAAGTGTACCTCGGACGCCGTTTTTAAGTTTATGTTTTAAGTATATTGCAAGTGTACCTCGGACGCCGTTTTTAAGTTCATTACAAGCGTATTTGCTCTGCTTCTAAACTCATGCTTTATTGCAAGTTACTTCGACGCTGCTTTTAAATTGATGCTTTAAGAATATTGCAAGTGTACCCTGCTCTGCTTTTAAGTTCATGTTTTGAAAATATTGAAGTGTACTCTATTTTTAAGTTCTTGCTTACTGCATTGAATATCCACCTCCTATAATGTAAAATGAACTCCGGCCTCAATATAAAATGAACACCGTCCCTTGAGGAAAATGAACTCTGGCTTTTAAAAGAGCTCCATCCTATTAATGAAAAAGAGCTCCGTCCTGTTAATGAAAAAAAGCTTCGTCCTGTTAATGAAAAAAGTACCCCGTCCTGTGAGATCCCGAAATCAAAAAGCGTAAAAATCGGAATAAAATATCCCAACTTAATACTAGAGTATTTTGATAAGGATAAAATCTGGAGTGATTTCTTGAGGCCAGAGTGATTCAGGCAGGATTGGGTTGTGTAATTCAAAGGCAGGAGTGACTTTATGCCTCCGTGAGGACCAGAGTAATTTCTTGTCTCATGATGCCGGAGTGGCCTTTTTGGTCTCTTGAAGCCACTGAAGGCCGGAGCACCTCATGAAGGTGCAGCAGGCCGGAGTGAATTATAAGTGGACTGCAGGTGTGAACGTTGGCAGCTAAAGAGAACAACAGATTTTAGTTAAAACCCAACTATGCGGTGACCGAATGGAGTGGGTAAAACTAATCTGGTTACCCCACCTACCATCTGAAGAGAAGTACGGGAGTAAATAACTTCCCCTACTTACCCCACCAAACCCCTCCTCTATAAAAAGCCAGCGTCGGTTGGTTGATGCACAGGATAGCAGAAGGAAGAGAGTGACAGGGAGAAAGCTTCAAGTCGGTAAAAATTTAGGAATTAACTCTCAGGCAAGTGTACCTCGGACGTCATTTTTAAGTTCATTGCAAGTGTATTCTGCTCTGTTTCTAAATTTATGCTTTAACAATATTGCAAATGTACTCTGCTCTACTTTTAAGCTCATGTTTTGAGAATATTGAAGTATACTCTGTTTTTAAGTTCATGCTTTCTACATTGAATATCCACCTTCTACAATGTAAAATGAACTCCGTCCGTTTCAGAAAAAGAACTCCATCCTTAAAATGAACTCTGGCTTTAACGTGAAAACAACTCCAGCCCTTTTGAAAAGAGGTCCGTCCGGCCTAAACATATCAACTTTGGCCATTTACATGAAATAATCCAGTTGGGCCCTTTGCATAAAATAATCAAGTCTGGTCCTTTTCAAAGAATAATCAAGTTCGGCCCTTTTGCGAGAGTAAACCCAGTCCGGCTTTTCCTTGAAATAAATTAAGCCCGGAATTTCTTGATGCAAAAAGGAAGTCCGTCCTTCAAAAAGGACTCCGGCCCTCCCGTAATGTAAAAAGAGCTTTGACCCTTGATGAAAATCTAAACCGGTCTCCCTTTTAGCATAAAATCAACTCCTGCCATGCAAAGAAGTCAAGTCCAGTTTTAATAATCAAGTCCGATTTCCCCTTCGCAAGAAATCAAGTCCGGATTTTCAAGTCCGGTTACCATGCCAAGGAATCAAGTCCGGTTTCACAGAAATCAAGTCCGATTTTACAGAAATTAAGTCCGGATTTCTTGGGGAAGAAATCAAGTTCGGTTTTCATGTAGTAAGAAAATTAGGTCCGGATTTCTTAAGGGAAGAAATCAGGTCCAGTTTCCTTAAGGCAAGAATCAAGTTCGGCTTTTAATGAACTCCGTCCCATGAGTGAAAGGCACTCCGTCCCCTTGAGTAAAAAACACTTCGTCCCTTTGTGCGAAAAGTACTCCGTCTGAAAAGCTCTCCGTCAAAAAGGCACTCCGTCCCTTGAGTAAAACGCACTCCGTCCCTTGAGTAAAAGGCACTCCGACCCTTCAGTAAAAAGCACTCCGTCCTGTTTGTAAAATGCACTCCTTCCAGTTCTGAAAAGCACTCCGTCCCAATGAAAAGCACTCCGTCCCTGTTAATGAAAAGCACTCCATCCTGTTAATGAAAAGCGCTCCGTCCCTATTAATGAAAAGCACTCCATCCCGTTAGTGAAAAGTACTCCGTCCTTGTTAGTGAAAAGCACTCCGTCCCTGTTAATGAAAAGCACTCCGTCCCTGTTAATGAAAAGCACTCCGTCCTATTAATGAAAAGCACTCCGTCCCTGTTAATGAAAATCACTCCGTCCTGTTAATGAAATGTACTCCGTCCAAAAAGAGCTCCGTCCTTCGAAAAAATGAACTCCGTCCCCTTAAGTAAAAAGGCACTCCGTCCAAAAAGAAGTCCGGCTTGTAATGTAAAATAAACTCTGGCCGTAATAAAGAAAAAGAGCTCCGGCTTGTATAAGAAAAAGAACTCCGTTCTTTTGTTGGAAAAAGAACTCCGGCCTTAATATGAAAATGAACTCCGGCTTTGTATAAGAAAATAATCACTCCGGCTTTGATCACTCCGGCTTCTGTGCACTTCGGCTTTTGCACACTCCGGCTTTTGAGCACTCCTACATTTTGAAAAAGAAGAACTTCGCTAATAATGAGACCGGCTCCCCAAACGAGAAAAGAGCTCCGGCCCTTCCCTGAATAAGATCTAAACCGGCCCCAAGTATAAATTATTTTCGAAAATATGTACCGACATGTACCGAGAAAATTTCCATGTATACTTAAAGATAGCTGAAGATATATTATGCAAGTCTGATTTCAAAAAGGGGCTTTTGATAAAGAAATGGTTTCTATTTCTGTTATTTTGGGACCCGAGACTGACTACAGTCCAGGTAAGTTCTTGGGTGAGGCCTTAGAACTTATGGTGGTAATCGAAGATAGCTCTGTCCATGGAGCAATTCATGGTCTGCCCTGTCCTCAAGGCCGTTAAGCCAGGAGGACCATAGGCCGATCTTCGGGTGGGACACAGTACAGATATCCCTCGATATGGGATATATATGACATGATAGGCCGACCTTCGGGTGGCACACAGTACAGATATCCCTCAAGATGGGATATATATGAAATGATAGGCCTTGGATTGTGTGGACTGAACACAATTTATCCTCGATCATTCGCCCCTTCCGCTAGTAGGGTACACTGATAGGGTCTGAAATTGTTAAGATATGTCACAGTAAAAGATGAAAATGTATTGTACAGTGAAAAGATGATAGAATATCATCTGATGAAAAGATGATAATGAATCGCATACAGTGAAAAGATGTCAGTAAACAGTATAGACTATTGTTTTCAGTTTTACCATGCATCAGTAAAGTTATTATTTTACAGTCTATAGTATGATTTATGAAGCATGAGATTTAATATCGTTATAGTATGTCTTTACTATTTTTTCAGATAATGTTTTAAAATGTTCTGGTTCTGCATGGTTATATAATCGTTTTGGCATAACCGTTTTACAGTTCATATGCATGTACCTTGTTGGGCCTCGGCTCACTGTTTTATATTTTCCCCCTACAGATGAAGCTTTAGAACTTGTGCCTGACGAGTTAGAGTGATTAGAGCTTGTTTGAAGGATTATTAAAGACCTCAGAAGCTTATTTTGGAGAAGTATTATTGTAATAACTTGATGGACTTCTATGGTTAAACATTTTTGGCTATGTACTCGGAAATGAATATTTTGGAATGAATATGAATGCTTCTGCAAGTGTTAGAATAACTTCCGCTATACTTATTATGGTTAAAAGTATATGGGTCCTAGATGGCATCTGTGATCCTGTGTTGCACCCAATTGGTTTAGTTGCGTTTTCAATTGTGTTATGAATGATGGAAAAAAAAATCCGTTCTGTCACAATTGGTATCAGAGAGTTGAGATGCCTTAGGAATTGATCGATCGAAAAGCGAAAGCGTAGGTTTAAATCTCTAAATAGAATTCCTGTAGGAATAGGTAGAGGAAGCTAAGATAGTTGGGACCTTTAAGAGATTGGTTCTTAGGCTTGGTTAGAAATTTCTTAGATAATTCTTGTTCCGTTGAATCCTTGTCTTTATATTCATGTGTTTGCCTTGATTGTAGGATGGTAAGTAGAAGAGGTGGGAGGAATGGCCGTGGTGGCGTTAGCACGCCGTATGGCAGAGAGGCGGCCTATATCAATCTACTGGAGAGGATGACCAATGTAGTAGAGTCTGTTGAGCAAAAGCATTTGGCTCCGGATCCTGCCCCCGAGCCAGCTCCGGCACCTCCTGGTCCTACAACTTATGATAGATTCACAGCTGAGCGAGCACCGGGCTTCCTAGGAAAGCCTGATCCGGCTAAGGCGGATGTGTGGATGAAAAGAATGAAGAAGATATTTGATGTGCTTGGCTGTACTGATCGAGAAAAAGTCAAATTTGCTGCATATAAATTGGAGGGTAAAGCGGATAGTTGGTGGGACATGGAGAAGCGGGCGATGGGAGTGCCTACTGAAGCTATCACCTGGGCGATGTTTGAGGAGGCATTTCTAGAAAAGTATTTTCCATCCAATCTCCGAGATCAGAAAGAGCAAGAGTTCATGAGGCTGAGATAAGGGAGCATGACCGTCAAAGAATATGATGCTAAGTTCACGGAGTTGTCTCATTTTGCACCATTTTATGTAGAGGATGAGCAGAGGAAAGCTAAAAAGTTTCTCCAGGGGCTATGAGATGATATCAGAAAGTTGTTGTCTATTTTGAAGTTTGAGACTTACGTCGAGATCTTGGACAGAGCGGCAATCTATGAGAAGGAGACGGAAACAGAAAGGTTCTATGTAAAGAGAACCGCCAGCCGAGCAGGAGTAAGTACAGGATCAGCTGCGGGGTCTTCTGGACCATTCAAGAAGACCAGGGCGGCTGACGAGGGAAAAAGTATTATACCGGCTCAGTCGGTAACTGGTACTAAAATGTCGACGGATGATTGTACCGTCTGTGGGAGGAGACATCCGGGACAAGAATGCCGTAAATTGACAGGAGCATGTTTTAGTTGTGGAAAGAAGGGCCATCTGTACAGAAACTGTCCATCACTTTTGAGGCTAGATGGAAAGAAGCTTACTGTCTCGGCAAAGGCCTTCGCAGTGACTGTTCAAGATCCAGAGGCATCTCCGAATGTTGTGGAAGGTACCATTTCTGTTTGTGGAGTTTCTGCATTATTTGACTCGGGGTCTACCATTCCTTTATTTCTCCGCAATTTTTATGCTGTATCGTATCTGCCTCATGTGTTTTGGATTGTGCATTATCTGTGAGTACTCCCACCGGATCATCTATAATTACTGATGTGATGCATCCAGAATGTATAGTTGAGCTGAATGGGAACCATTTAGTCGTGGATTTAGTGTTATTAGACAAGAGTGATTTTGATGTGATCCTTGGGATGGATTGGCTGGCCTGAAGCGGATTTGTTTTAACATCTCTGGGATGGAGCCCTTTTTTTTCTTTCAGGGCATTAAGAAAAAGGGGGGGAATGTAAAGTATCCTGATTGAAAATTTGGCTGAAAGGACCAAAATGCCAGGTTATGATAGTGACAGTAAAGCGGAACCGATCAAAATAGAGATAATCGATTGATCAGAGCACGCAGCGAAAGGATAATGAACCTGTGAATATATAAAGGTTTAAGTTAATGCTCAATATTGAGGTTCGGTGTGAAATGAAATGAGGCAATTTCCTAATTTTGAGGATGAAATTTCTTTAAGTGGGGGAGAATTGTGAGATCCTGAAATCAAAAATCGTAAAAATCGGAATAAAATATCCCAACTTAATACTAGAGTATTTTGATAAGGATGAAATCTCGAGTGATTTCTTGAGGCCGGAGTGATTCAGGCAGGAGTGGGTTGTGTAACTCAAAGGCAGGAGGGACTTTATGCCTCCGTGAGGACCAGAGTAATTTCTTGTCTCACGTTGCCGGAGTGGCCTTTTTGATCTCTTGAAGCCACTAAAGGCCGGAGCACCTCATGAAGGTGCAGGAGGCCGGAGTGAATTATAAGTGGACGGTAGGAGTGAACGTTGGCAGCTAAAGAGAACAGCAGACTTTAGTTAAAACCCAACTAGGCGGCGAACGAATGGAGTGGGTAAAACTAATCTGGTTACTCCACCTACCCTCTGAAGAGAAGTACGGGAGTAAATAACTTCCCCTACTTACCCCACCAAACTCCTCCTCTATAAAAAGCCAGCGTCGATTGGTTGATGCACAGGCTAGCAGAAGGAAGAGAGTGACGGGGAGAAAGCTTCAAGACAGTAAAAATCTAGGAATTAACTCTCAGACAATTGTACCTCGGACGTCGTTTTTAAGTTCATTGCAAGTGTATTCTGCTCTGTTTCTAAATTTATGCTTTAACAATATTGTAAATGTACTCTGCTCTACTTTTAAGCTCATGTTTTGAGAATATTGAAGTATACTTTGTTTTTAAGTTCCTGCTTTTTGCATTGAATATCCACCTTCTGCAATGTAAAATGAACTCCGTCCGTTTTAGAAAAAGAACTCCATCCTTAAAATGAACTCTGGCCTTAACGTGAAAACAACTCCAGCCCTTTTGAAAAGAGGTCCGTCCGGCCTGAGAATATCAACTTCGGCCATTTACATGAAATAATCCAGTCGGGCCCTTTGCATAAAATAATCAAGTCCGGTCCTTTTCAAAGAATAATCAAGTTCGGCCCTTTTGCGAGAGTAAACCCAGTCCGGCTTTTCCTTGAAATAAATTAAGTCCGGAATTTCTTGATGCAAAAAGGAAGTCCGTCCTTCAAAAAGGACTCCAGCCCTCCCGTAATGTAAAAAGAGCTTTGACCCTTGACGAAAATCTAAACCGGTCTCCCTTTTAGCATAAAATCAATTCCTGCCTTGCAAAGAAGTCAAGTCCAGTTTTAAGAATCAAGTCCGGTTTCCCCTTCGCAAGAAATCAAGTCCGGATTTTCAAGTCCGGTTACCATGCCAAGGAATCAAGTCCGGTTTCACAGAAATCAAGTCCGATTTTACAGAAATTAAGTCCGGATTTCTTGGGGAAGAAATCAAGTTCGGTTTTCATGTAGTAAGAAAATCAGGTCCGGTTTTCTTAAGGGAAGAAATCAGGTCCGGTTTCCTTAAGGCAAGAATCAAGTTCGGCTTTTAATGAACTCCGTCCCTTGTGTGAAAGGCACTCCGTCCCCTTGAGTAAAAAGCACTCCGTCCCTTTTGGCAAAAAGCACTCCGTCCCTTTGTGCGAAAAGTACTCCGTCTGAAAAGCTCTCCGTCCAAAAGGCACTCCGTCCCTTGAGTAAAACGCACTCAGTCCCTTGAGTAAAAGGCACTCCGTCCCTTCAGTAAAAAGCACTCCGTCCTGTTTGTAAAAAGCACTCCTTCCAGTTGTGAAAAGCACTCCGTCCCAATGAAAAGCACTCCGTCCCTGTTAATGAAAAGCATTCCATCCTGTTAATGAAAAGCGCTCCGTCCCTGTTAATGAAAACACTCCATCCCGTTAGTGAAAAGCACTCCGTCCCTGTTAGTGAAAAGTACTCCATCCCTGTTAATGAAAAGCACTCCGTCCCTGTTAATGAAAATCACTCCGTCCTGTTAATGAAAAGTACTCCGTCCAAAAAGAGCTCTGTCCTTCGGAAAAACGAACTCCGCCCCATTGAGTAAAAAGGCACTCCGTCCAAAAAGCACTTCGTCCAAAAAGAAGTCCAGCTTGTAATGTAAAATGAACTACGGCCGTAATAAAGAAAAAGAGCTCCGGCTTGTATAAGAAAAAGAACTCCGTCCTTTTGTTGGAAAAAGAACTCCGGCCTTAATATGAAAATGAACTCCGGCTTTGTGCAAGAAAAATAAGCACTCCGGCTTTGATCACTCCGGCTTTTGTGCACTCCGTCTTTTGCACACTCCGGCTTTTGAGCACTCCTATATTTTGAAAAAGAAGAACTTTGCTGATAATGAGACCAGCTCCCCAAACGAGAAAAGAGCTCCGGCCCTTCCCTGAATAAGATCTAAACCGGCCCCAAGTATAAATTATTTCCGAAAATATGTACCGACATGTACCGAGGAAATTTCCATGCATACTTAAAGATAGCTGAAGATATACTATGCAAGTCTGATTTCAAAAAGCGTCATTTGATAAAGAAATGGTTTCTGTTTCTATTATTTTGGGACCTGGGACTGACTACAGTTCAGGTAAGTTCTTGGGTGACGCCTTAGAACTTACGGTGGTAATCGAGGATAGCTCTGTCCATGGAGCGATTCAGGGTCCGCCCTGTCCTCAAGGCCGTTAAGCCAAGAGGAACATAGGCCGACCTTCAGGTGGCACACAGTACAGATATCCCTCGATATGGGATATATATGACATGATATGCCGACCTTCGGGTGGCACACAGTACAGATATCCCTCAAGATGGAATATATATGACATGATAGGCCTTAGATTGTGTGGACTAAACACAATCTATCCTCGATTATTCGCCCCTTCCGCTAGTAGGGTACACTGATAGGGTCTGAAATTGTTAAGATATGTCACAGTAAAAGATGAAAATGTATTGTATAGTGAAAAGATGATAGAATATCATCTGATGAAAAGATGATAATGAATCGCATACAGTAAAAAGATGTCAGTAAACAGTATAGAGTATTGTTTTCAGTTTTACCATGCATCAGTAAAGTTATTGTTTTACAGTCTATAGTACGATTTATGAAGCATGAGATTTAATATCATTATAGTATGTCTTTACTATTTTTTCAGATAATGTTTTAAAACGTTCTGGTTCTACATGGTTATATGATCGTTTTGGCATAACCATTTTACAGTTCATATGCATGTACCTTGCTGGGCCTCGGCTCACTGTTTTATATTTTTCCCCTACAGATGAAGCTTTAGAACTTGTGCCTGATGAGTTGGAGTGATTAGAGCTTGTTTGAAGGATTATTAAAGACCTCGGAAGCTTATTTTGGAGAAGTATTATTGTAATGACTTGATGGACTTCTATGGTTAAACATTTTTGGCTATATACTCGGAAATGAATATTTTGGAATGAATATGAATGCTTCCGCAAGTGTTAGAGTAACTTCTACTATACTTATTATGGTTAAAAGTATATGGGTCCTAGATGGCATCTGTGATCCTGTGTTGCACCCAATTGGTTTAGTTAGGTTTTCAATTGTGTTATGAATGACAAAAAAAAAATCCATTCCGTCACACGTCCTGTTAATGAAAAAGAGCTCCGTCCAGTTAATGAAAAAGAGCTCCATCCTGTTAATGAAAAATGTGCTCTGTCCTGTTAATAAAAAAGAGCTCCTTCCGGTTAATAAAAAAGAGCTTCATCCTATTAATGAAAAAGAGCTCCGTCCTGTTAATGAAAAAAAAGTGCTCTGTCCTGTTAATGAAAAAGAGCTCCGTCCTGTTAATGAAAAAAATAGCTTCGTCCTGTTAATGAAAAAGTGCTCCGTCCTGTTAATGAAAAAAGAGCTCCATCCTGTTAATAAAAAAGAGCTCCATCCTGTTAATGAAAAAGAGCTCCGTCCTATTAATAAAAAAGAGCTCCGTCCTTGTGACGGAACGGATTATTCTCCATTGAATAACCTCCATCAATGACTACACATAGCCTAAAGCCCATAATTAAACCATGGACTTCTACAGAAAATCCGGCAGAGTTTCCTCTGCAACTGGACGAAAACCAAAAATA
>JAODPA010040052.1:0-12049 GCA_025585075.1 Nepenthes mirabilis | reverse complement strand
AGATATGCTGATATGAAAAATCATTCATGTAGGAGGATGATTGCTGTTATTTATAGTGTGGACAAGTTTGACTGGTTCTCTTTACATTGGAGAGGAGCATACATTAAAATATGGGTTGCAATATGCTGCATGATGATTATGATATGGCCATGATGCTGCAGTGATCCATCCATTTGCTGCGACAATGCAGCATGCTGATCTAAAACTACGAGTAATAGTTATAGCTTATGGAAGAATATGAGCATGTTGAATATGTTGTCAGATTGAACCTGTTTTTTTTTTTTTATTTTTTGTTGGTTATGGGTGTGCTGATAGACTTATGCTTGATGTGTTGATTTGGGATAAGCTTTTGAATGAGACCTTCAATGGTCTTAAGATCTGGTTCTGAATGAAAATGCTGTAGTTGCTGGTTGTATAATTCCCTTGGCTTTTTGTGAGGAGGCCATGTTTGAGCTTCTTGGCTTCTCTCTGTTGTCCAAGTTGAAGGGGCAGCTTGGGTGTCTCGATGTTTCTTTTCTGAGATTAAATAGTTATGGTCACCCTCTCCTGCCTCATTTTGTGATCTTAGTTGGGAAGATTTCTGCTTTCCTTTTAAACTTAGCTGGAAATCCAAGGTGCCTGCCAATGTTTCCTTCCTGGTTTCGGAGGCTGCTTAGGGGAGATGGTTAATGAGTGGGTAAATGTCAAGCGTAGTGGTGTAAATGTGTAAAGGTTTTCTTGATGCTTACAGTTTGTATTTACATGTGACATGTGGAAGTGTCAAGTGTAGTTGGTAAAACATCTGTTTTCATAATGTATAAGAGCTTGGACATTTTGGCCTATTGTTTATTCAGTTCTGGGTATGTGTGGGTTCAGTCAGTCTGTTTTGGAGAGTTGATGGCTTGAGAATGATTCATTTCAATTAGATAGTAGTAGAACAAACTGTGGAGGTGGATTCTTTCTGCTATAATTTTGAAACTTTCTTCTTATTTGATCACCTGCTACATTCTGTTGTACCGAGAAGTATCCTGTTGTACTCTTTTGTTTGATTTGTCATAGGAAATCTATATTTTTCTGACATATTTATCTTGCTACTATTTCTGTGATTGGCCATGCTCCCTTATCGGTCATTCTTAGTGATCTAGAAGCAATGAAACCACTGTTATGTGTTCTCCTTTCTATACTTCATTGTTATGTTTTCTGTTTGTTATTAAAAAATGCTCCTTGTGATGAGATTTCCTTTTTTTGGAACATTTTTCCACTTCCTTTATTGTGCATGTATTGGAGTTTGCATCTAAAGATCTCTAAGGGCACAAAGCTCATCTTGTTCTTGAATTCCACAACCACCTACTCATTCTCACTGAACAACATTCCATGTCTTTGTTTACCATTTGTTGTGTTTCCGGTGGTGCCCAAAGTGATGGGAAGAGAAGAAGATGAGGGTGGATTTCGTCCCATGAGACTTGTTTCCTTGACTAACTCATTTGTTTGTTTTCAAGGGGAAAGGAAACTTACATCTGGTTCATTCCAGATTATATTTCTGACTAAATGGTTATATTTCCATGCAGTAATTAAAGGGAAAAGGCGGAGGGCTGAATCCGGCGTTGAGGTCTGTAATTGCTTGATTTATTCTTACTCTTCAGAGTATGCTCGAGAATTTCAGTTTTCGTTATAGCGTAATGGAATTCTAATTTTTCCTCCTGTATTTGTCTGTAAAATTATTGATCTTAGCATAGTCCCTGCTAATTTTTGTTTGTGAACAAATTATTTTGTGTGATAGCTTCATGGATCTGTATGTAAAAGACATCCATCTGTGTCAGTTTTTTAGATAAATTTTATATGTTTGAAGTCTCAGGTTTTATTATTGAGAGGAACTAGGCGTTCCTTGACACTATAGTTTCGACCCCCTTTTGAATAATTTTGGAAACGTAGTTTCAAAAGTATGTGATACACGTAAAGTATAATTGTGTTCAGATGACTTAAAGAGCAAACAATATACAATTAAAATATATCAAATGATAAGAGCAGTAATAAAGATTAGATTTTTGGTGATGAATTGATAATTACGGCTATTAAGAAAAAACCCTCTGAGCTCCATGGCAAGGGAAAATGTGCACTAAGAAAATCAACTTACAGGCCGGGTGGTATAGATGCGCTATCCTAGTAGACTTACTCCCGCCTTGTGATTCTTACCAAAGAACTCCTTGGATTTGCCCCGGGCAACAGAACTGGATGCCTTCTAGTCTTCTAGTCAATTCTTCCTTCTTGTATCGTCAGAGTACTATACACCGTTGGAGCTTAGTTTCCACGCGTCCCACGTTACTCACGATGGTTTACAGGTAGGAAAGAGAGTATGGTCAATTAATATGAGAATATGAGAAAACCTTGGAAGATTAGCACATAGAAGGGATGAAGTTTTCTCTGGTGGGCACAAATTCTTGGCTCGAAATAATACAGAATAACAATAATCGCCGTTAGTGAGTAATCTTTTGCTTTTTTTAAAGACTGGTGGGTGAAGAAGAAACGCTCACATATATAAAAGAGCCCAAAAACTAGGTTTAAATGAAAGGGCCGTTAGAGACATTAGGGCCGTGTTGCTCGAATGCAGATCAAGCGTGCGATAGGCGCATATTAGGGTTTACGGATTTGTGCTCCGGCGCTCAAGCACCTATTGGTACACATCGAGTGCCCATGTTCTGGTAAATGTGCTTCAGTGGCGCATCGGGCATTTATCGAGTGCCGACCTTCTGGAAAATGCACCTCAGTGGCACTTTGGGCGCCCATCAAGCAACAGGAAGGTGTAGAGGCTATGTAGCAGTGACGACTATCAGACGTGAGATTGCTGAAGATCTTCTAGGCAATATGATATCGGAGACAACAAATGATCCGACACGGTCACGAAATATGCCAACACAAAATACGACTAATAATTTCTTCATTTGGTAATTTTATGACAAAACCCCATACAAAATAAGAAAATAAAATACAAAATAATTACAGGTTTAAATACCACCGGGATAGAACCCGTGTATATGAAAATTGACTCCAAGTTACAATCGACACAGTACATAATGAAATAAAGATATATAAAGAAACTGTTGAACTACTGTGGACTAAGAGAGAGCTGCGGTTCCTGGACAGCCATGATTAGTACAAAAATAGATAATAACAATAGCAGTAAACAAATAAACATGACCAGCAACAACCAAATAAATAATAGTAATCATAAAACAAAACGAATAATAACAACTCAAATGTAACAAGCAGCAAATGTACAATGAAAGAATGAAACATAACGCACTCCCCCTAACAAATCATAAAAAGAAAGCTCCCCCGAGTGAAGAAAAACTACTCCCTTTTTTTGTCACGAATGACCAAGAGGCTAATTGAAGACTCAGAGGAAACTCAGAGAGACTGTCGAGAAGAAGACTGATGAGGAGGCTCCGCCATCTGATGAAAGAACTGCACCTCCTGAGTAGGAAGCCGAGAGTCAAGACACGCACGCACCTTGGACCGAAATTGTGCCTGAGAATTAGCAACGTGCTGAAGGTGGGATGCCAACTGCTCATGAGATGCGTGTAGCCACTCCTGGGACGTGGACAAGCGGGCCAACTGCTGAGAGATGCGGGATAGAAGGCCTAGAGTGTGGGAGGAGGTAGAGGTAGATGAGCGGGTGAGACGCGAGGTGCTCGGAGCGGACGGCCCGGCCTCATCCGAAGAGGAAGGAGCCTCTAAAAGAGGATCATCAGAGGTAGGGGAGGGTTGACGATTGTGAGAGCAGTTTTGCTCGAAGGTTGAGTGGGTAATGGGCCGGCCAAGGTACGCACGAGGAAGGTCCGGACACTGAACACCTAAAGTAATAAGAAGGCGTTGAATGAGACAACAATGAGAAATGTTGTCATCCTTCCTGGAAGAGAAATGGGCTAGCATATGGATGCATAGATGGGATGGAAGATCAATCAACTGCCCACTTAGGAGAGCAAAAAGGAAGTGAACTTTGTCAAGAGGAATGGATGAGAAATGGGAGGCCGGAAACAAATTTGTCAGTATGATTCGGTTCACAACCATTTACTGAGGGCTAAGGAGTTTGGCTTTGAAAGAGCGCCCAGTCCACGACATGGGGGAGCGGTGAATGAGATGACTTTGTCGTGGGGAGGTAAGGAATGTTCCTTGAAGGGATAGTCAGGGTTGACAACACGAGGAATGCTAAGAGTAGCGGAGATTACGTCTGGGGTCATCCAAAGGTGACTCTCCCTCACGAAGGTAGAAAAGGAAGAGAGGGAATAATCATGGATATTCAAATAAAATTCTTGGATTAACAAGGGAAAGGCAGCAATAAAGTTAGTCAGGATAAGCTCCCGGTGCCGATCTGTGAAAAGTGAGGTGATGGTAGTATCAAGGTGAACAAGGTCAACGTCTCATTCGAGAGACAGTTGCCGTTGAGACATACGGGAGGAAAACAACTCCGCAGCGGCAGCACTAACGAAGCATTCGGGCTCAAATTGTCCACTTTGTCGGGAGCGTTTACCAGAAGGCTTCTTTGAATCGGACTTCTAAAGAGCCGACATCTGAAAAGCAATAGCTAGAGTAAAAAAAACACAAAATGGCACGGGTACAGGGGATAGAGCCATTGCTGTTAGCATTGTGGCACGTGGGAGTGTGCACAGGGCCGTGAACCACCACACAACAGAACCAGCATGGGTTCTATGTTTGTATTTAGTGTTGGTGTCTGTACCCAATATCAATTTGATCCAAAAGAATTACATTTAAGTGCGGTAAACGTATCATTCGCTATGTCAATGGCACATCTGATTATGGAATTTTTTACTCTACTGATTCAAATTTTGATTTGGCTAGTTATTCCGATGCCAAGTAGGCTCATATATATAAAAGAGCCCAAAAATTAGGTTTAAACAAAAGAGCCATTAGAGACATTAGGGCCACGCTGCTCGAGCGGCCATCGAGCGTGTGGCGGGCGCACATTAGAGTTTATGGATTTGTGCCCCAACACTTGAGCTCCTACCGAGAGCTCATTGAGTGCCCATGTTTTGGTAAATGCACTTCAATGGTGCCTCGAACACTGATTAAGCGCCCACCTTTTGGAAAATACACCTCAGTGGCGCCTCGAGCGCTCACCAAGTGACAGGAAGGCGTGGAGGCTATGTAGTGTTGACAACCATTGGACGTGAGACTGCTGAAGATCTTCGGGCAATACGATATTAGAGACAACGAACGATCCGACACGGTCACGGAATATGCCAACACAAAATACGACTAACAATTATTATTATTATTGTTATTTTTGCATTCTATACATCTATTTGGTGAGTATTATGTTGTTTATTTACCTTTTTTTTTTTGGTATTCCCATTCTTGTCTAAACATAATCTTTGCTGTTACTGCCAAGTTGTGTTTGAAGTGTTCACACTAATTCAGAATTTCCAACGAACGTGATACATAAAATACTGGAAAATGTGGACAAGGAATGAACTTACTTGAAGCAATGCTTTTTTTAATAAAACCTGAATAAAAGCAATGGATTATGTTGGAAAGAATAGATGTCTTCTCCACCAAGTTTCTTTGTGGAGATGGTTTTCTTCATTGTGATTTGGAAAGAAGATCTTTAAAATTCTTTTGATTGATAATGCAAAGGTGTGGGGTTTTTTGCAGTGAAGTTGGTTTGGAATACTTGAGGCAGTCATTTTTTGTATTTTCCTTATGGTGTGGGGTTGAAGGTCATACTAGAATCTCTGAATAGCCTGTTTTGGGAGGATGGATACTTTGGAAGATGGTGCGTGTAGCTCAATTCATGCATTGTACTAATTGAAAGTATTTCAAAGACTACTGTTGGTGTTCCTCAGCTGAATGTAAAAAATGTCATTGTATCATATGTACGAAACTATTAATTCTTCCATTCTATGAAAAACTTTGGAGGACAAATGCGGTGGCCTTCAATGTCTTGTCTTTTCCATTCTTGAGGGGTTTAGTGGGTGTGGTGTTGAGTGATAATTTGGTGAAGTTCTAGAGAAGTAATTGTTTGGGAATGGCTTCTTTTTATTTATATTTTCTGCATCCACCGCTTATATTTTCAATGATGATATTAAGAGGAGTTTATAAGGATTTCTGGTTCTGTTCAACTGTTGGTCTCTGTTGATGCTTCAATCGGAGGCCAAGAATCAGTGTTTAGATGCTTGGCCTTCATCCTTGTCTTTGGAGTACGAACACTTAAAAGAAGTTGATTTCATGAGTGGTTTACTTGGGAAAAAATGCTGTGTATTTGTATTGTTTTTCTTCTGTGGTTAACAAAAATGCTACAAGGTTTAGAAAACCTCTGGTGGGGAATTCTGGTGTTCTTGTATGTTGTCCTTTCCAATCTTGAGGGTTTGTAGTGCAAGTGGTGTTTAGGAGATATTTTAGTCAAGTTCTAGTGAACTAATTGTTTGGGAATGGTTTTCTTATTATTTTTATAATTTGAATCTGGTGCTTATATTTTCATTGTTGGTATAAGGACATCTTGAGGTCTTGTTGTGGTCAACTGGTGGTCCCCAATGATGGCTCAAAGGGAGGCCAAGAATCATCACCCTGTTTTAAAGTTTTTGGTCTTCATCCTCATTTGTGGGGTATGGAAATTCTCAAGGAGGTTGTTGATTTCATGGGTGGTTTAACGAAGGTGGACAAGGCTGTTGCTAATTGGGATCATTTTTTTGGCATGTATTGGTGTATTATAATGTAATAGTTAGGGGTGTTTACAATTCGGATAACTGAATCGTCAACTTTCTTTTTTGACCCAAACCGGTCAAATTGGTTTGGCAAAAACCGGTCAACCAGGCAAACGGTTAACTAATTAACTGGTTCGGACGCACAAATTAACCAGTTTTAGATATTATAACATTTTCACTAAAATTGTAAAAATATGACATATAAAATTCATAAATTTGAAACATATCAATGTATAAATTATATTTTTGAAAAATGATTTAGCAACAAAATGTCAACAATATAATCTTATGGTTCCGTAGATTCTCATTTTTCATTTCAGATTCCTTGTGAATTTTCATTCACTCAAGTAATCATTAATATCGATAAAATTATGTTCATTTGCAAGTAAAGCATTTCTACGAATAATAAAATAAGAGATTTATACAAAATAAAAACTTCATATTTTTAGTAGCTTCGCATTGGAAATTTTTGTTAAAGCTGTGTGTTCAGAGTTGCAAGATTAATGATTGGGATGAAACAAGGTTGGTTTTGATGTCAAAATGTCTTGACCGATGGTCTATTGGATCTCAGTGGTAGATGGGGCTGCAAGCTTTTCTGGCTTTATGAATAACCATGTAATGGCCGGTTCACAAAGTTGAAGAAGTGGTTGAGTAATTTTAAGTGTTTTCATTCTAAAGATGGGGTGAAAACAGATGAAGGAAGAAAATGTGGGTAGTTTGAAGTAGAGAAAGAGAGTTGATTTATGGTGGTGTCAACTTGTGGATGTGAACTTGTTTGTATGGCTTTATTCTGTCCTGAGTCCTCTATTTTTCATTGGGTTTAATCTTGATGAGCGGGAATAGGGTGGTATTTTGGTGTTTGGGATGAGGCCTTGGCTTATGAATTAAAACTATAAGATTCTTGTTATTTATTAGTTCCCTTTTCGTATATTTATACATTTATACCAGATTTTTGTTATACTATGATATGACTTGCACCTCCTGTTATGCTGTTTACAGAAATTGTCGTTAATACCTTGTATGGCATTGATAGTGGTTTTTTTTTTTTAAAGTTGTGATTGTCGCTAGGAATCTCAATCTATACGTGTTGTGCAGTACATGTATGTTTTCATTGTGGGATTTGGACATTGCTAGGGATCAGTCTCAGCTTGTGTGGGAGAGACAAGACTCCTTTAGGTTAATTTTTAGCTCCTTGGGAGTAGTGACCAGTTCTCTGATGCTGGATGTGCAAGCTGATGCTTTCTCCGCATAATGTGCTGCTTGGAATACTCACTGGTTCCTTGCTTCCTGGGCTTGAAGTTGTAGAGGTTCTTCTGCTGAAGTTCAATGATGTGATCACAATATGTACGATGAATCACCACATGACCCAGGGTGCCATGACCTTAATCCCAGATTATGAAGCTGCAAATTATATTCCTATAACTACTCAATGCAAATATCTTAGACATATATAAGATAGAATGTCCTCAAAATCCTCCACTACTTATATTTCTTTGAAAATTTTAATGCTTCCATGATTCCTATAACTATTGTACAAAAGTTATCAAGAGGAAAACTTTAAGTTAATTAGTACAAAGATAATCATAACTACTAAACAAACAATGGTTTCCATAGTTTGAAGCCTCCGGGGGTAACACACTCATGCTACTCTGAAAAGGAATAAAAAGAGTGAGTTGAATTGATGATCTAGGGATGTGTATAACAAAATGATATAATCGCATACAAGATTCAAATATGATGCATTGGAATAAGAATCTTGTGATATATTCTAGCACCATCGGCCAAAATTAATCAATTTGTCCATTAGCGAGGACCGAACAACATATGCAATCACACATATATGCTCCAATTGGATATCTCTTAACTCTTCTTAATATTAACCGTTGATTCTCATACGATGGTTATGCCAGGAATATAATTAATGACAACTAAGCAACATATCAACAAGTCTACTGTTTATTGGAATGAATTAAGCATTGTCCAATGTAATTTGTACTAAGGATCCTTAGGTTCCATATTCCTAGATTCCTTAATGTCTACACACGTTATCTTTTGCTTATCCATGTTGTACAACATGATGGTAAAAATATCAAAGGAGGCATTAGCCAAGAAATATTGAGAGGCATGAAAAAATTTCAAGAAGAAAGATTATATTTTTCTACTAAGATTAAAATTTTTGATACTTCCATTTGTAACAATTCTAAACTCCACTTTTGGACTTAATATGCCTCAAATTAATGTATAAAGCTTGATTTAGGCTAAGGTTAATTTTCAAACCCCACGGCCCACACGAAAATGTTCCTTCAATTTTATCCAACAACCATCAAAGTGATAAACTTCAACGCAGCCAACATTTGTGATATTTACTTCAAGCTTATGACACTTTAACCTTGTGGTCATAATTAATCTATAATTCTACCTTATTACCAAATTATCAATATGATTAATTTAATCATCATTCTACCCATAAAGTAAGCTTTCTTCTCACTTTGAACATTAATTATATCACCATATTCTCTATAACTTTTAAAGAATAAAATTTATGATGATTATCTTGGACATAATTTTTTCAATAAAATTTGTATGGTCATATACTTTTCCATTAGCTTCAAAACATCAACTTAATCACCAATTTGCTTTCACAACTTTAATTTATTCAACACTTAAAACATCATCTTAACAATAGTTTATCATGATATTATTCTTGAGTTTGTTGCATGTAATTTGACCTCTATACAAGCATTTTCCAATTAATTTCAAAGCCACTACCACTTGAAATCTTTTTGAAACACTCATATTCAACATGCAACATTTTTTTCACAAGGATTTCAAAACTTTATGTTATACCTTCTTCAACCATATCTCATTTAAATATTTTTGAATCATCATGCTCCACGATTCTTTTAAGCAACTTAATATATTAAAATATACCTTCTTCACACATTTTTCCTACAGCATTTTAATTGATCATGCAATAATTTCATGGATACTTAATGCTAATAAGCTCCATTTGCCCTCCTCCCTCCCAATTATTTTGGCAAGTAAATCTTGAAATTATCTAACATAATTTTCACACGTTATACCATAATTTTCACAAGAAGTTTGTATGAGCCAAAAATGAATTTTCTTACTTCAACATATTAAATCATTTTGAAAATCATCATTATATCTTCATCACTTCATTTTAAACTTATAAAAATTTGAAAACAAGGAAAGAAGATCATGAATTACTTGATTTTTTCAGGATGTTTTCTTCTTCTTTCAAAATCTTATGCAAACGTTTTCTCTTTGTTCTTTCCTTCACTCAATTCGGTTGAGATGCACTTTGTGTGGAGTCTAAGGCTTCAAATTAGGCATATTTATACAGCTCCAAGGGGCCTTCATCACTTGCTACCTCATAAGACGCATGGAAGATTGGAAGCATGCAGAAGGACACCTTGTATCCATGCTTGTCCCACCTCCACTACCACCTAGCCATGCAAGGCTTGTTAGTGCTCACAACAAAATCCACTAAGGCATGAAACTGTTTTATAGTGTTCACTAACTCACAAGTCTTGCATAGGCCTCCAATAACTCCTCCATAGAGCTAGCCCTCTATGAAGAGAAATTCGGTCAAAAATCCACCAACACATTAAGGCAAATTCAAGTCTAATAACCGGTTATGCCATAGCCTAAACCAACTGGCACACACTTTTAAAATCCATTACTTTATGCAAATTAAGTTTTAAAATATTAATCGTGCATAATTTCAAGTTAGGACATAACATAATCCATGTTAAGAATAAAAGCATTCTAAGCATTCACCGGAATGTGTTGAAATCAAAGATTAGCTAAAACTTAGAAAGCGGATATCCCACATGCACACATCAACTTCTCTAGTACGAAATGAGCTACTTCAAGTGGGTTCATTGCTCCACCTTTGTCTCTCCTTGATGGTTGAGGCAAGGAAATTGATTTATTTGTGCGGTGGAAAAAGCTAGAAGACTTCTGCTTGAGTCAAAGAATTATTAGTGGAGTAATGTTGAATCTCTTAAAGGAGAATTTCTGTAATTTCACATCTGAGGGGTTGCTTCTTGGTTTCATCAATTTTTATTCCAAGAATGTGCTGTAGAAGTGGGTTTTCTTGTTTGAAATCTCTCAACTGCTGATGTGTTTTTGGATTGGTTTTTGGGCATTATGTTTGGTGCCAAATATGAAGATGGTTTTTTTTTCAGGGGGGGGGGTGATTGAGAGATTTTGAAAGAAGACTGTTCACGGTAATATTTGAACGTTATAGGGCAGACTAGTTCTCATCAGAAGCATTCTTAGCTGTTTGACCACTTTCTCTGCTTCAGGTCACTGGATTAATTTTATCCAGGTTGTATAGGTTAGATAATAATATCTTCTTATGGTGGGTTGTGGGGATGCTTTTTAAGATTCACTTGATTAGATGGCTTATGTATCACTTCCAATTGTGAACCAAGGTTTGGGGATTGAAGAGTCCGCATTAAAAATACTCTCAACTGTTTGTCCACTTCCTCTCCTTGCCCCAGGTCAGTGGATTAATTCGATCAAGGTCAAATAGGTTAGCTAATTTTGGTGGCCTTGTGGGGATGCTTTTAAGATTCACTTTAGTAGGTTGCGTATTGTAATATTTCAATTGAGAAAGGATGTTTTGGGATTAAACATTCCTATGTTTTAATTAGATTTCCTTGGGATTTTGGCTGAGGAGTTTTATGCTGAAAGAAAAGCTTTCTGAGAAAGGTAGTCAAAGTGACCTGTTGGGAGGATGAGTTTGGGTTCTAATGATTTATGAGAAAGGTAGTCAAACTTTCAGGTGTGGTTTGACTAGAAAAACAGTTTTTTGTTTTTTAGTTTTTTTTTTTTTTACTTTTTCATTTTTACATTTATTTCAAAAAATGCATTTATTTGTTTCTATTAGAAATATGAATATTTTAACAAGTTAATGCTTATTAATATATGTTATTAGATTATCAATTATTCGACTTGACTTTTGAGATAAAATTGTTAATCAAACAAACTACTTGATAATTTTATGCATTATGTTCATTTATAAGTTTCATAATCAAACCCAATTTATGATAGCTCATTTGTGTATCACACACCATAATATTATTCACCGAATTTAGTTCTTAATGATAATCTTTTATCTAAAATAACACGTCTATATATTTTGTCTCGTACTAAGCATACAAATGTTAAGTCAATGACTATTATTGTATTAAAGTGTGAGCTTAGTTCATGTAAGCTAAATTTATTAAAGTAATAAGTCAGAGTTCGAAGTTAATTTTATGCTCATTAAATTAATGAGTTGAACCCAAGTCAAATGATATTCAATTTTTTTTATGACC
>JAODPA010040041.1:19148-36179 GCA_025585075.1 Nepenthes mirabilis | reverse complement strand
AATTAATATTAATTTAAAAAAATTAATCGGATATCGTGAGTAACAAAGACCCGAATTATGTATAAATCTTATGAAATGTCGACATTTCTCATCCACACGTATCAAAATTATTTACTCATCTTTAAAATGACATAGAGAAGTGCGAATTCGAAGTGGCTGGTTTTTCACATATCATTATTCTCTCGCTACGTTCGCTCGGTGGAGCAAAGCGACCATGATCAACGTCGACGAGTCGAAGACGTTATGTTCATTGCTGAACGGAGAGCAAAGGCCCTTCGATGAAATCATGGCGGATTTCAACTCCAGATTTGCACCATCCATATGCCTCAGACTTTGCACTGCCCTCGCCACTCTCCTTGAGGTCTATTTCTCTCTCTCACTCTCTCTTTTTCTGTACTTCTTGATCTTGTTTTAAAGAACGTCAATCAAGTAATTATTGTTATTGTTGTTCTACCTTCGAAGCATTTCCTATATAGTCGTGGTAAATTGTTTAGTAAGTTCTAGTTTCGACTTTTAATGGTCGTCTAGGGTTTTGTTTTTCTCATGGCAAATCTGAAATTTAATTTTACTGCTAGGTTTTGCTTTCCATTCTTCGAGATAAATTTTTGGATTGTTCGGCAGATCAATCTCATTTCTTTAATGTTTTATAGAGGGCTTGCCTTTTGCGCTATTAATTATTTTCACGTTGCTTATTCAGTGTTTCGATATGAATTGGAGTTTATAAGGTTAAATTCAGTTCCATGTCACATCAGTGGTGCTATTGGACTGCATGCCTATAAAGATGATTCCGTGCTTTCAAAGTTATTCTGTAGTAAGAAACATTTTCAATATGGTTCCAAGTTCATTATTGTATGTTAAACCGAATGCATCTTTGAATTTCATATTAAGTGATCCATAAATTCAGGATATTGATATGTAGTTATACTTCTCTGGAGTAGTACTTATATGATGATGAAATAGAATATTAAATCCTGAGAAAAGATCACAAATTGTAAATTTGCTTGATTTTGATTGGGCAAGTTGCAAGGATGGTTGAGAATTGAAGTCGTTGGTTTTTTTTAAAGGAAATGGACCTTACACTGTTTGGAAATTCCACCCTTTCATTTATTCTACAGAAGCAGAATTTATTAAATCCTTTTAAAAGATCATTCTGTGGTTATTTTTGTTGATTCAGCAAGTGGCAATCATGGCTGAGAATTAAAGTTGATAGTATTTTTTTCAAGGAACTGGACCTTACAGTGTCAGCAGATTCCACTCTTTTGTTTATTCTATAGAAAGTTGTTATTTGAATGGTAGATCTTAAGCATCTCTATCACTTCACATATTTATTAGCAAATGAGACTGTAATTCTATTGGTCAAATGTCTAGCTAGAAAGCTATCCTGGATTGTACTCGATATCTCATTTTGTAATTGGGGGTTCTGATCTTGACTTTTTTTTGAATTGCTTAAAATATTCTATTTAAATGAATCATCTAATGTGAAATCATGAATAGATGAGCCTTTCTACAGTGTCAATGTTCTCTGTGCTCTAACTTGTTTGGCATCCCTTGTGTGTAGCAATTAATTGAGTATTAGATGCTGCTTTAAGTGGTATAGAGTTCCTTTCTTTCAGCAAATAGGTTGCTCATCTGACGTGTGATGCTTTATTTATTGCAGGATAAAACAATGCTCCGTCCATCTCAACGTCTAGTTGCATTAATTATTCTTCACCAGTCTTATTCTTCTCAACAATCTTCTGCAAATCCATTTATATCTTTCATTGTCAATGTAAGGAAAAACTTAATTCCGAAATTGGACTACATATATTTTCTTTAATAAGAAATGTTAGTCCCCCAATCCATCATATTCCAATTGCTCAAACTGCACATAAACATCAATTGAAAATTTCCTAGTGTTAATCAGTGTTAGATGCTTTATGAGTTGTGAGTAATACTATGTGCATACTTTGATTATTGAGGGCTTGATGCATATTTTTACTAATCCAAATTCACTGAGATAGTGATGAAGTGTTATGCTTGTTTGCTTGCATTGATGGAGACAAATGAGGGTTAAGGAACAAGCATTTGTTGTTTTTTGTGCACCACCTTAACTGCAAATTTGGTAGGAGCCTGATTACCAGAGACCTTTTGGGGTTTATTTTTCATATTGCCTATTTAAGAGGACTAATGATGTGCCCATAATAAGTTCCTGATTTTCCAACCTATGGATCTGTTTACTGTAATGTTTATTTTCAACATGGCTTGCTGAAGATTAGCACACTTGAAATGATTCATGTTGTCTATTTGATATCAATCCTTTCATCCATAGTTGGGGAAGATGCTGGGACTGACAATGGCTGTGAGAATCAATATCAACATTGACATATACAGGTTTCAAGATTAATGTTGCGCATAATGCCATTTTATGAATAATTTCCAAATTGCTAGAATGTTCCGTCACCCCTATATTCTCCATATTAATGTAGAAAGGCAGATTGTGGTAGTGGGAGGAGAAGCTGGCCAATTTATACGTAGAAGCATTTGTATTTTGGGCTGATAAGCGGTACACCCCAATTTTGGTGAAAGGTGGCCATGTGATTAGAGGGATAGATTGTTGATTTTTCAATTTCATGATGTACTGTTCTTTTGTGGAATTGAGCTTCCATAGGATCTAAAGTAGTCGTATTCTATTATGCTATAATGCAAGCATGAACTTCTTCATGTGATTTTGATCATGGGACAGGTCAAGCAGTGTGCAAAAATGGGTATGCTCTGCTGTTATTGTTTTGGTAGAGGCAGATTAGAAGTTTAACTATGTGTTCTTATTCTCTATATATTCTTATTTATGTCATTGATTGATAGGTTCCTTGGTGTTAGTTTACAGATTCCTGAAAGATAATTCTGAATAAATGAGTGTAGCTGAAGTCCTAACTTGATAGTGACTTGCTAGTGTATACAAGGAGAAATATTAATATCTGAAAAGTTACTTGTTGAACACTGAGTACCAAGTGCTTTTTAAAGAGGATTTTCTGGTTGCAAATGGCATATGCTTAGGTTTTTGAAAGAGAACCGCATTATAGTATGCTTTTCTAACTATGATGGCTCCACCTTCAGCTCATGCTGGCCGTTGTATTTCCCACATAGGTTGCAGTTGTTCTTTTTAATCGGTGGAGAAGTATCACAACTTTCCATCACTCATGTTTAAAGCAGTACTGGATCTGTATAAGTAAGGGATAGTTGTTCCAACAGTGGAAGGATGAAGATTAATTGATTTATTGTTTGGTTATTTGATGCTTGTGATTTTAGTACAACAATGGTGGTTTTCTTCATAAGCTTCAAGGTTCAAAGATTCAATGCAGCTTCTACAATGGGTAATTGTAAGGAATGTTTTTGGGCTCTGTAGTAAAAAGGTTGGAAGGAATGGTATGTCCCAGTTCCTAAAGATTAATAGATTGAATAACAAAAGGTTTTGTTTCATTGGATCTATAATTCATTAAAATGGAGAGATTGAAAAAGATGAGATGCATGGGGTAGGCAGGTTATTTAAAATGGAAAAAAGCACATATTTTCTTTTATTTATAGTCAGCTACTTCTAAAATCAGGAGAAAATTTAATATTTTGTAAGACCCTATAAGCACATTTTATATTATATGGATTATCGACAGATGCTTAAAAGTGACATGTGAAAATTTAAGTGTAGCAACAAAGAAGCTGTTAACATTGATGAGTGGCATATCGGTATTACTCTAAAATAATCGTATCAAATGAGAAGTAGCAGCATGTGAAAAAAGATGACGGAATGATGTTCAAAATGATTTAGACACCTAAAATGTGTTTCAAATAATGCACCACTGATGAACTAAAGTGATTTGGTTGAGGTTTAGAGGCTATAAGCAGGGGAGAGGTACACCTACAAAACTTAGGTTGACGAACAGACTGGACTTTAAAAATGTTTTAACATATCCTTGCTCTGAACTGTGTCGAATGAATGACAATTTATATATACTTAACGGGGTGGTTGTTAGAGTTGTATTGGCTAATGGTTATTTTCCTTTATTTCGCTTGAAGCTGTTCCAGTTCTTGAGGAGTTTTTATATTGGGTGCTTTCTTTTGCTCTCCCTTTTGCATAAGGTGGTGTTTCTTTGCACAGATATGAATAATTTTCTAATCAGACAAGTGGAAAATTCATGTGTTAAGTTAATACTTAAGAAGTGGTTATTACCAATTATACATCAAAATGGCTATGGTATTTATGCAGGAAATTGGCTTGGTTAGATGATGGGTACAAACAGTAAACTAGCATTGTGTCTTGGCCACGTGGAGAAGTTGGATAGTGTTTGGTAAAGCTGCGTTGTAGTTCTGTTGTGATTAAGTATTGTTGTCAGAAAGACAATTTTTAGCTTGCTTTTGCAAAATTTGTATCTTTGGTAAAAGTAGTTGTATTAAGCATCCCTTTTGCTTACCCCAGCAAAAAAAAAAAAAAAAAAACCACCGTTTAACTTTTTAACTTTTGGCCAAAACGGCAGAAAACTCAAAGCAATTGCCAATACAAAAAGTAACGGCAAATTTTTTTTTTTTTTTTGAATAGTTGTCTAAAAGTTGATTTACCCAATACAGTGTGTTAGACAAGGCTCAATGAGAACCCTGGGTCCTCAAAATTTAGAGAAAACAACAGTAAGATCAATTTTGATAATGGCGTGGTGATCCTCCACCAGGTGATGTTTGTTCAGTTGTGTCACCCTTCTCTTTTGTGCTTGGGATTAGGATTTTCTTCCTTTTTTTTGTGGGGGTGGGAGGTTGGAAGTCGGCGTAGTGATTTGTTTTCTCCAATCTCTGTTCTAACCAAAAGTAGATCGTATCTCTGTCAAAGCTTCATCAGAAGCTTTCTTGAGTGCTGGCATTTTGACGTCTAAATGCAAACATGGGGTGGTCAACTGTCTAAGAACCCTCAATCTGGTGGAAACAATTTGCTTGTATCTTTGCATTGCATCATTGTTCAACTTTGTCAAGGGCTTAAGTTATTTCCAATTGTGTTGCAGGCTGCATGCGATGAAGCAGCTCAGAAGTACGAAAGGGCGCTTATTCTCCAGTTGTTGGGGGCTGTGGGCACTGGCACAGGCAAAGAGGTTTTATCTTGGTTCATAATGTGCTGTCTTTTTTCTAATGCTTTGTGCCTAGTGGCTTGCTACTAGTTTCAAGGGTTACTAGACCTTTTATATGTTTGTGTACTAACTGCGTAAACAGAATGCAGTTGAGTGATGGAGTAGCTGACTTATTGGCATCCCATATATGTTCAGGCTTCATTCTTCAGTTTTTCTTCCTTTACGATTTATGACTGGACACGGTTTCTTTGAAGTCTGTGCACAAACTTTTTGGGAGAAAATAATGATTGATCAGTTCACAAAGTTTCAAATATTTCTGAAGAACTAGTGGCATAAAATATTGTTACAGAATCTACGAAATTTTTGCTGCTGTCTAATATGTCCATGTGGGACAGATTAAGTTTGACCAATCTAAGATGCTGTTCTAATTTTGGAGTTGGTTGATTGATGCAGGTTCTTAAACAGTGTGCTGCAGATTATATTAAAAGCTTTGATCCAACATCACTTGTAAGTTTATGGGTTGTATGCTTTATATAGTGGGGCATGCCCTTTTATATTTTCACATTGTGAACAAAGTATGTTTTTAAGTGCATAGCAAGCATATAGTGAGATGTCTCTGGGAAGACATTCAGCAGAGAGCTTCATTTCAATTTGCTGTTTCTGCATATTAATAGGTTAGCAATTTCTTCTTTATTCTGCACTTTCAGGCTTTTCCATCACGAGAACAGTTGCAAGAGCAGTTTTGCAATGTAGTCGTTCCGGAACCTTATAACTGTTTATTCAGGAATTCTTCCATTAAAAATGTGATACCAGACCCAGATGTACCTCGTAACTGTGATGCAAGTTCTTCTCAGTGAGGCTCTCTGTTTTATAAGATACTGCTACTTGTTAGTTTTTGATTTATCTTGCTGATTCTTCATTGTACAAATTGGGGTTCAGATTTGACATCGAACCTGGAGCTAAACCTAAAATCGGCTCTGGAAGTAGAGATGAGGCGATAGCAGGACTCTTGCAAAATCTGTCTCTTGAAGGGTTAGGACCTCAGTGGATCAGGCCTGCTCCACCAAGGCTACCAGTTCAAGATGGGGAGGTTAGACTCTTCAAAGTTGATTCATTTATATAATACAATGTCTTATTTTGTTTGGCTAACCGAATTAGGCAAACAGCTGGTTTGGCTGATGCCCGACAACAATCATGAGCTTTTATGGGATTATGGCATGTGTGCTGATACAAGTAGAGGAGCGGCAGTCAGAGATCTAATTGCAAAAGCTTTGAAGGGGCCACTTGTTGCTGCAGAACAAGAGGTGCTTATCTATTTTTTGTTTTTGTAACAAAAACAATAAGGTTACTTGTTCCATTTGACCTAATTGTCATGGGTTCAAATTATGTAAAAAATTTGTTTGCAATATAGGAGTGTCCTTTGACCTTCCCAAGAGCCCGCAATGCAGGAAGCCTCTCGCATTGGTCATTCCTTTCATTGGTTGTCCAAATTTAAGTTTTAGGGAACGTATCTGCTTTCCTTCCTCTATAACAGAATGGTTTTGTTCCGTCGGGCACAAGCTTCTACTTCTGAAGTTGTGAAGAATATATGCCACACCCCTACCTGAAATAGTAGCTGGTGAAATTGCCATCAAGCTCAATTTGAAAACTAGTTCTTGTTTGCATCTATTCAAAGGCAGCTAAAAAGGTATTATAAAATAGCCGAAGGCAACTAGAAGGCTATTGATGATTTTGAGTTAGTGTGATTATTTTCAAAAAGATTAAATTAATGAGTCTTTTACAAAGAAGTGTTCGTTTTATACTATTTCCATCCAGTTAGAAGGATTACATCTTTTTAAAAAGATTAAATTAATGGTTCTTTTACACAGAAGTGTATGTTTTATACTATTTCCATCCAATTTTTCGCCAAAATTGTCCCTGTTTATAATTTTTTAGTGCTCCTTTTTATGGCAATGTTTTAACATTATAAGAATTGAGGACTGTGAATTTTCAATCCAACTGTTTGGATCATTCCTCTCTGACATATTTTGTAATTACTCTGCACGGGCATGGTATATAATAAGCAATCCAGTCATTTTGTTTAAAATAGTAATGTTACTGGGACATGGTGTGGAATTGCTAACCTCGTAAAAATTTAGGCATTTCCTTGAGAAAAATTAAAATGAATGGCTTTCTGAAAAATGACAAATTTGACTGCTAAGTGTGAGAAAACCTAGATAAATTTAATGATTCATGCTTAGTGGTTTTAGTAAACACATTGTCAACATTGCCCATCATATTTGTCCATCATATTTGTCTATTGCATGTTGTTGATCAAGTTAGACACAAAAGGTTATATTTGTGCCGATGGTGAATATTTCATTGCTACAATGTCGAGATGACATCCAAATGCAAACAAAGGAATTAGATAATAATATTTCTAAAATAAAACACATAAATACAAGCCATCTAATAAATAGAGCATTTAGCATTCGAAGTAGAGACCAAGAAGTAGAGTTATTATTTCTTTACCCAACAAGAAGTAGAGATTGAGCCTGTAGCCTTAGTCCACAACAATAACAAGTTGGCCCAATCAAGCCCTGGAGCCTGGGTTATCGTTAGCTAGCTCTTCCTTGATAAGAATCATGACATTTCTACCCCCTCCCCCAATGAACAGAGAATGGCTGATCCAAATAGAAGAAAAAATTTAAATGTCTACTTATTTCTAGTAAATCATTCCCAGGCCAAGAGTTCTGCTTTGACAGGGCTGGCTTGAACCCATCGCACATCATCTGAGTCCATGCATCTGCCCTCGCACATTTAGTAATAGCCTTGCAATGAAGGAAGATACTATGGTACTGTTCCAAACCACACTTACAAAGGGAAAAGCAGTGTGCAAATGAAAATCCTCCTTTGTGAAAATTGTCTGGAGTGAGTTTTGTCCCCATGCTGATTCCCATATACAGAATGAGATTCTAGTTGAAGCACCGAATTCCCAAAATTAGTTTTCGGCGGAATATTGTTCCTCAAAGCTGATAAGGAAGATGACGAAGCTACAGAAAAATTAACTTATTGAGACCCTGGTATACTCTGTCAATTGCAGAGAATTTGAGCAAAGTCTTATGGGAAAAAAGAAGCTGTTGAATTAACAAGGTATATCTTCCTTGAGCCCTAGTCTGATGAACAGGATATATCTTCCTTGAGCCCTAGTCTGATGAACAGGATACTGAAGCTGGATGGATTGCCGACAACCCAAAATAGATGATCTCCTATGTTTCAAAGGGATCAGCTGTTTACCTAAATGAACTCAAAGAATTCTCTTTCAATGCATAATCCTTGATCCTTTAGTCTGCCAAAACAGTACAGATTTACCTGTCCCAATTTCAAAGAAAAATATTTTTTTTTTTTTGGAGGGGGAGGGAAGTGGGAGGCTGGGTAAGGGATCTCCCATCCATTCGTAGCATGTTTCCTAGATTGATGCCATAAGTTGTAGAGGACTGTTCAGGAGAACTATCAATATGATTACAGCTGTAAATAACCTGAGTAATGGAGCACCAAAAAGCTTCATAACAATTTTCCAAACTTAAGCTCTATCAAAGATTTCGAATCTTTTGTGTCATGATCACCATGTTGGATCTGCAGCTTAACAATTCTCCATGGATGAAAATATCGATATCAGTATTGGTTCTAGCCATATTAGTATTGGATATTACGTGTTGATATTAGATATATCAAACGGAAAAAATTTTCTATAAATCGTAAGTTAATAAAGTCATATCGACCTATGTAGAAACATATTACGATATTGTTACGGTATTGAAAAATATCTGTATATCGATATATATCGGCCAATATTTGCGTCTATTATGGAACTTCCAACAAATGATCACATATATAGTATGAAGAAATGAACATACCATTTGCTCAATATTGTTGTTGACTGTTGCATCTTAATTCTTTACTTTTTTTTTTTCCATTTAACTACAGTATGATTGTAGGAGCAGCATACTAAAGAGCCGTTTTTTAACAGTAGTCAAATATTAAAAATTTAATCCAAAAATCTGATTCTAAATCTGTAAATAGTACTGATAAACAGAAGAAGTAAAGCTGTTTGGTTGTACTCCTACAAAGCAAAAGTAAAGACTGAAAACTGTTTTATTTGGTACAATCTATTCCCATTTTCTTTTTTATTAGTGTGTAATAGGCAGAATATTTTTAATAGGTCAAATCAAGCTATGTGATCACAAAATATAATTGAATTAAACAAAAAATGATTGAGAAAGGACCAACCCTGTTCCCCCATCCTCCCTTAGCAATGCCCCAAACCTACCCTCTCTGTTGAAAAGAACCAACAAAGGCCAGGGATTGCTGAGCTCTGTTGGGATATCTGTGCCCCGACCTTGCCCCTTCCCTCCTTCCGATGGCACCCACTCCACTGCACCTCTTTGCCCTCTCCTTCCCATGGCCCCCCCCTCCCCCTTCACTGCGACATCCTCCCCTCCCCTCACCCCTTATTGATTTGAAAGAGCTTCAAACTTTCTTCCCTAATGAGGAAAAATGGGTTATTATGTGTATGAAGGGACATGCAACTCAATTTTGAATAAATTGCTGCATAATTATTTGACATGTAGAATCTTTGAGGTTTCAAATTGGATTGCAGTACTAAGATGGGTGGGCATAGTGTTGGTTTTACTGTCCCCTTTATCGATCCATGGGTTGCTACCACATGAGACTCACCAATAGACAAAAATAGCAAAGCCTTTAAAAGAGGACTTACCTTTCCTTTCTCCAATCAGAAAGCTTTCACCACACCTGGAATATGATGTAAGATAAAGGCATTCTCTAGTCTACTGAGCCTCTGAGTTTTGATACTTTGGTTTATTAAAAGGTATCTTGGTGATGTTGGGTGTGAAAATCAATGTGAATGTGGCCTGGGCACTTCAATGAGAATGACAGAGAAAGAGAGAGAGAGAACTGGCAATTGTTTAATGGCTGATGTCTTCGCTGGTTATTTTATCTTTTGGGGGTACATTACTCACCTACCATAATATTCTTATTTATTTTACACAAAATTGTATTTGTTATTTTTTAACTGGCAAACATTTTGATGGGTATTCTTACAGGAAATCTATTTAATATCATAGGGATTTGATGGTTACATAACACCAAGGATGCATTTCTCTATTATAATCAACCCAACCTAGAGCTATGCATCTCATCCTTCATCTTGGCATTTTTCTTATATTATAGATCTAGCTGAATGAAATTTATTGTTCTGAAGAATTTCTGAATTGTTAATTTTGACTTGTTGGTATTGCACATAGAATTTCCAAATTTGCTTTATATATGTGTTGGAATTTTATAATTTGTCTTATTTTATGTAACTGTTTTCTTTTCACTTGAAATTTTACGTTTATAGCAACTGTTAGTGGAATTGACAAATGATCCTAAGCTTGTATACCATTGTGGACTGACTCCACGAAAGCTGCCAGTAAGTGATTTCATGTTATGGATTTCTGTTTGTAGTGTCATTCTGCTTGATGTTACAAGTTTCGTATCTTCATTCAGGAGTTGGTGGAAAACAATCCTCTCATTGCAGTTGAAGTTCTTATCAAGTTGATGAATTCACCTGAAATTTCTGAGTGCGTGCTCTGTGCCATTGATTGACTCTTATTTTCTAATGACTGAATGTGCCTCTATAGTCCTAAATTTAGCAATTCCCCAAACTCAACCTTGACTATTCATCTTCATTTTCTTGTCACATGGGTTCTGTTGTCATCACGTGTTTTATCTTTATGTTTTATTTGGTCAATGCAGGTATTTTACAGTTCTTGTTAATATGGAAATGAGCCTATATTCGATGGAGGTTGTGAACAGGCTTACGACAGCAGTTGACCTTCCCACAGAATTTGTGCATATGTACATAACAAATTGCATATCTTCTTGTGAAAACATTAAGGTTCCTTTCATAATTTCCATTCCTCTTGTAATTTTTACCATTCCTGTGGAAATTGTACGGGATGAGTATTGTAGGTGAATATATTTTATTGGTTTGCTCTGAATTTGTCCTCATAGACTTTCTTATTGAGTTGTTGAGACCCACATGCATCAACCTCTTGTCATAGTTGGTTATTTAACTGTTCATGGTTGTCGGCATTCATATGTTCATAATACTAACTGGAACCATGCACATGATTCAATCCATCGGAATCTTTCATTCACATTTTCCTATGTTGTTTCTATGACTGCTGAGTTACTTTTAGTTGAATGCTTAAGATTTAAGGCTCTAGATTCTAGTAGTACTTTCATTTTCCTTGTAGTTCCCTCTTTATATCTAGGTTGCCTGCCCCTTCGTTTAGGGGGCGATTATTGTCTTAGGAAATGAATGAAAATATCGATATCGATATTGGTCACGATCATATTGGATAATACGTATTGGTAACGGATATATCGGAAGAAAAAAATTCTGAGAACCTTAAGCTGACAAAGCAATATTAGTTGATATACCGGTTGTATTGGCAAATGTTTTGGATATCAGGCGATATATCATGTTATGTAATGGATACAGCAATATATCGTGTATTGTCACGACATCAGGAAATATCATATTAAAAGACCGATAGTGAAACATATTGGCTAATATTTATACCTATCAAAAATAATACCCACAAGTTTTCTTGTGGATTTGTTTCTTATGCTCTTTATTTGTCTGCAGGACAAGTATATGCAGAATCGACTTGTCAGGCTATTATGTGTTTTTCTGCAGAGCCTAATAAGAAACAAGATCATTAACGGTTAGAATGCTTTTTCTATCCTTTTAATCGGATGGTTCAACTTCAGTTAATGCGTAATTTTGCGATGTGCATGTCACCTTGTAGTCTCTTAAAGTAGTAGGCAGCATGGATGCATTCAAAGTTATTGTTTTGGGCGTGAGCAGCATTTTACTTGTGTATAGGTTTAATGAGTATGCGTTGCTGGATTATCTTTCCCTATGGGTGGGGTGATAGAGTCAACAGATAAACTAACTCATCAAAATTGGGCCACATGACGACAACTCTATTGTTACTTTAAAATCTCCACTCTTATGTACTGACATATAAGATGTAAAAATAATTGAAATGGTGTGGTATGGATATAGAAAAGTGATTCACCATCTAGGAAAGGAGGGTGTATTAATGTTGTGGCGTTGTGTTTCACAAGTGGTTACTATGCCTTTAGATGGTTCTTAAAAAAATGATGGCGAAAAAATATTACCCCTAGAGTCAAGACTAATAGAAATGTATGAACCTTTACTTCCATAGATTCATTCAGGGCTTACAATTTTATCTTTCGTACCTGTTTATTTGGAATTATTTCCCTGATAAAGAAAGAGTTAAAAGAAAAGGAAGTGATTCAAATTAAGATGTTCCTGGTACCCGATGTCAAATTACCAAAGAAAATAGAGTAAAAAATGAGTTATCAAAAGGAATTTTTTATAATTTAGCGCTACGAAGAACAAATGTATAAAGGGTATTGGTGGGAAGTGAAACACGTGCACTAAAGGATGAGTTGAGCTTTATGCACAGTGCCTCGAGGATGTGGAACTTCACAAGCATGTTTGGTAAAATGGAATAAACAATTTATTCCATGCTTAACTCTCATTAGACTAACAAATTTAATCGTTTGGTCAATGTATATTATTAGGAATTACTATTTCCAAGGGGATAATAATTCTTACTAAACAAGTAATAAACAAGCTCACACCTCCGGTGAGTTTTTTTATTCCTAGTTTTCATGGAATAACAATATGGAGGCAAGGCAGTGCTGGCGTTGGTGGATGGGATGATGTGGAACTATATTTTTTTCAAAGGGTAAAAGGTAATTGAACATTAATTTCTTGTTTATTCCTGAATACCAAATACTGAAAGTCAATTCTCAGTTCTGTTCTCACCTATTTGAAGTGATAAAACATACATGAAAATATTAATTTTGAATTCCATTCTCACCATATTCTGTCCTTTGAGAATAGTTATTATATTTCTATCTTATTTTATTCATGCAACCAAAAATATGCGGTATGAATCACAGTAATTTTTTTCATTATTTTTGTGGGGTTTGCTAATGCAGTTCAAGATCTCTTTATTGAAGTCCAGGCCTTCTGCATCGAGTTTTCTCGGATAAGGGAAGCAGCTGCATTATTTAGGCTTCTGAAAAACTTGGAGTGAAAAAACAGGTTTTCCCGTCAAAGACCCCCTTCGGTTTTCCATTAATTCTTCTTTCCTTTGTGTCTATTGTTACTAATTTTGCTCATCATAATTGTTGTATATATGGAAATTTTACCATTCTCATCCACTTTGTAGCGTTTAAATTCACTCAGCCAGATGTGACCTTGGCAATCTGTGATAATTTTTTTTTTTTTTTGGTGATATTTGGAGCTTTCATTCACTCGGATATGTTAGTCCGATGAATATTTTGGGAATGTCCTTTAGCCTCATTTAGGACATTTTATGTCAAGTCTTGGGTGAGATACCATGTCATTGGTGTTGTTGAAAGGACAGCTGAAGGGTGTGCTTATAACACAATTCTATTAGACCTGATTTTAAATCTCACCCAAACAAGAAAGGGAAATTGGAGGTTGGAATTTCAAGCTTCCACATTTTATGCCAAGTTCGTTCTGAATATATGTTATTTTCTTTCAAAGTTCAGTTTACATTTTGATTTTTCAGAGGTCAAGTGGGATAAAAACCTCGAGGTAGTGATGTGTTAAAGTATGTTACCCAAATGGTTATAACAGCGTAACACTTTGTTATAAATTCACATTTCTCATCAGATGCGTCGGCATATTTGGCACAGGCGCATGCTAAACAGAGAACGAAGATATTCTGACCAAATCTATATGCAATTGTTCGCAAGACTTCGTTTACTTCCCTTGATGGATGTAGTAGTGTTGTGCATGTGGCTGCATGTTTTACGTTCAGTCAAGGACTGTTAAAATACTCCTACTTCAATGTCTCTTCTTAGCTCCAAGCAACAAAAAATTCATCTTAGTAACTTATATAATCAAGACTATGAAATAAATCTAACACGTTAATATGTTGTTACAAAGATTAAACCATCACCATTGAGAATAAAATGGACAAATATCAAAGAGGTGAAGCGCATTGGAGACTCGAGCTACAAATTTTCCCTCGGCACAAGGGCAATGAACATTAATGTGTTTGCCATTTTTGCTCTACAGCCCTTACGAAGGCAGTAAGACATAAATATCTTTTTAAGGGTATCTACCAATGTCACTGTAGGGCAGATAGATACTGTTTAGTGAGCATTTAAACAGAGAGAATCGAAATTATTTCAGCATTCAACATAACAAAGCCCACTTTAACTCCAAAGGGATGCACGAAAGCCTCGAGCATTATGATGAAATATATATAGTGAGTTTTGGTAAATACAATAGGCCAGTAAAACACTCCGGATACACATAGGAAGAGAGTTATAGAAAGGACCAAGTGAGCTAATTCGGCAACAAGAAATGCACCCTCGTCAGTTGATACTCTTTTCCTGCTATCCAGACACCCGTTTGCGACCACTGCACATCCTCCCAATCCAGATTCTCCTCCAATACCTGTTCATGTGCACGACGACAATATATAAGAACTGAATAGCCATATTTTGCGCTGAACCAAATCATATAACACCCACTTTTCTAATTTGAGCTTTGGCTCATGATAAGCTAAGTCCATGCGTTACTTTAAACTCCGATAGATTAATGATTGTGTCTTGATTAAGGTAGAGCACAGTTATTGTTCTTTTAACATAATGGGTCACCTTTTCTCCTTGGGTGGGGAGCAGGGGTCCATATTGATTGACGTGCTCAAGAAAAGAAAAAGATAAAAAAGGCTGAGTGAAAAAAAAGTCAGAGACAAAACTTGGCGGAAAATGTTGTATTGTAAGAAAGCCAATAGTATCTAGTTGAGCAGGTGAAACTCACAGAGGGTAAGAATCAACACAATAATCAGGTTACTCTATTGTCACTTCAGAAGTCACAGTTCAAACGGTAGAAACTGTGTTTCCGTATTGTAGGGATAAGTTATCACCGGAGTTCGTAATGCAAGAAGTCTTATGAGATAGGGGAAGGCAAAAGTCGATCGACATCCAGTGATGTAGGTTATAGCAGCATGTTTTGGTTCTCAGGGGCAGAATTATTATCAAGAGAAAGATCACCATGATGTTTAAAAATGAACCGCTACCTACCATGTGTTTAGGATGCAATGATGAGTTATATGGGAAACAATACTCGAAAGCAAAGCTAAAATTTATTTTGTGACATTAAAAGGGAATGTGAGACATTTCTGTCAGACAGTGAGTATTTCTGAACCAGGGAGAAACCAAAGTCCGGATTAAGCAAAGCACAAACTAAGAAGAGGCAGGTTTGGAAATGATGAGATCTCGGAGAAGTCGCTTTCTATCATGACACACTTATTCATTGTGTATCAAACGGTCAGTCTTGAAAATACTTAAAAAGTTTCTAATACTCTTACTGGTTTAGAATGACCGGCAGGAGATTAAAAAAAATGTAAGGCAGTTAACTTTTTAATGGGTAGTCAAACATGTACAAAATGTATAAAGATGAGAATAATAAAACGGACAAGTGAAGACACATTAAAAAATAAAAGGACATGAAAAGTAGTTTGAACAGTCACAACATAGGCCAAATGAAAATCTATTAGGAAAGATGGTTGTGAATTACGGAATAAAAGGAATAGATAAACGTAGAAAAACTTAAGTGAGATAATTAAAAATGATTTAAAGCTTCTTCAGCTATCGGAGTATATTGAACTAATCAAATGGAATAACAAAAGTTGATTCATATAATCGACATCATCCAGCAGGTCTTAAGGTTTGTTGTCGCTACCTAGAAAAAAAAGAGGGGTTGGGGGATAAGTACCTCGACATGATCCACGGAGAGAGGGATCCCAAGTGACAGCATGACTTTCTGAGGGAGAGGCTTCTTACACCGGGACCACCGGAATACGTCGATGATATCTCCCTCGGTGAGATTTTGGACACCACTCATAGAATTCGCGTCATTATACTGAGACTTCTCGGCCTCTGTATTTTGAACCTGTGACGATGTCAGAGCTTTGACCATCTTCTCTCCTGTAAAACAGAGCTCATACCTACAAATAAACACCAAAATTGCATAAGGCACAAAAATCCACGAATAAACTAAACTGATTCAATTGAAAAATCTCATCTATTCAAATTTCCGACCAACAAATGTGCAGTTCAGTTGAAAAAAGAATGGTGACATGGACTGCTAAAAACATAAAAAAGTAAACACAATGGGATGAACTTAGCCCACTTCACATACACATGGCACCCATTCCAGGAAATCATTTCTGCCTAAAATATGCCTTAGCATTGATATAGATCGGCGATACGACTCTATCAAATTACTATTGTCAAAAAAAATAAAAAAAATAAAAATCTTTTTGATATATTTAATATTAATACGTATTATTCAATATATTTAATACACGAGTAATACCGATACCAATATTTTCATCATGTGATTTGGACATGCAAAGTACAACATGCATCTAGAAATTCATTACTATTGCAATATCAAATATTAAACTACGAATTTGACTGTACATCACCCTATTGCAACATGCCTTTCATTTTGACTTTAGGATGGGTCACTTCTTGGACTATAAACTAAAAAGCATGGACACAAAACATGAGACAAAAACATGACACTTACACGTCGACACCCTATTTTCCAAGAAATGAGGACACAAACAACGAGACACATTAACTAAAATTAAACTTATTATTTTTCTAATTAATAAACGGCAGTATTTTATAATAAATTAGCAATAAATATGTATATTTCTTGTTTTTTCTTTCAAAAAATGGAAAGAACATAATTAAACCAACATAAATGAGTTATGTTATAACATATTTAACAAGCTATTATAGTATAACAATA
>JAODPA010040041.1:2057-19136 GCA_025585075.1 Nepenthes mirabilis | reverse complement strand
CCCAAAAAAAAAAAATCCCTAACCCAAAAGGAGGTCAGCAGCAGCAGCTGTAGCCATTGAAAAGGCAAGACATAAGACCTAATCATTTTACCAATAGAGCTAGGATCTCACTCCATTTCCATTGATTAACACACCTAATTGCCCCTTGATCTGTTGAAGTGTCCATTCCTGCCCCTATTTGCTCCGACTATTCCCTTCAAACTCCTAAACTCCCGTTATGACATCAGGCCCGTACATGCTAACAGGAGTTGCATCTCTCCACCCGCTTAAGATACTTTGGCCCTCTCTCCAGCTCACCAATGCTTGCTAAGTAGCTTCTTAGTTACCTTTCTGATACAGGGAATTTTGTTAAACCCTCTGAAAAAAACTACTTGGTGGCCATCTCCTGCTATGATTAACCCAGCATATCTTTACGTTTATCCACTCATACTTTTATCACTGAAGTTTGCACAGTCATTTCAGCAGAGGTCCTGCACCATGATTCCAGCCAAGAGCTCTAAACTAATCTTGCATTGCCTAAGCTGAGTTTAGGAAAAGAGTGATCTTGGAGAATGAGTTATTAGGGGTTCCAGTTAAAGCCCTGAGAGCTCCTAAAACTTCTGGTTGAAGGGATTTTCCAACAAAAGAAGCAATACTAGCTTGGTATTCTTCAACAGAGAGCGACTCCCCAGAATGTTGTTTTTTTCCCAGTGCCGCCAGGAAGTCCCACGGTGAGATCCAGCCCAATTTAGGCCTAACATGAATTTAGTCAAAAGAGGAAAAACACGAACAGGAACCTTGTCAGGTTAGGTGAGCTGATGTATGCATAAAGCATAATATCAGCCATGACATATTGTTTCCACCGCAATGTACCAGATTTGAAGGAGCCTGAGACCATTGCAATACGACCACGACACTGATTCAAAACTATGGCTGCATGTCACTAGCCATGGCTCACAAAAAAGGTTGGCAGGGGAGGGGGGAAGAAAAGAATAGAAAGACGGGATAACAGAAGAAGAGAAAGGAATACAAGCAGAGGCAGAAGACGGGAAAAAAGTAAAGAGGGGAAGGCCAAGAGGGAAAAAAGGAAAGGGGGAAGAAGAGAGAGGAGTGAGAGAACAGAATAAAAACAACAATAAGGTGATGTGAATGTAGAATAGTTGAATGGTTAATTTGGATAAGTTGACATTTATGACTTTCTATTCCTATAAAGGCATGCGAATTATTGTTATTATAAAGCTCATCATTGTAATTAACTACCAAATAGAGGTGTAACTACTTGAGATTTATGAAAGTTAAGCAAATAAGATATATCATCATACTTGTCCATATAATAAATGATATTGACAAAATTATAATAGAATTATCTAACCAGGAATGCTAACTGGTCTTTCACATAAAGGGAAGATTTATTCCAGTATCTCAATTATCATACTTCATTATCAGATTAACAGTCTTTCAGATAAGTCAAGACTCTATATTTAGAGGAGAGGATCTCATAGCTGATTTGACTATCAGGTCAGATCCTTTTATGCATAGTCCAAGTGAATGAAGAACTATCCAATAAAGCCTTATTGAAAGATATAATTATGTTATTGTTGGTAATTCAGCTATCGCTTATTTATCCAATTACAAGTTACACATTTATAAATATTCTGAATGCATGACTAAGGTTGGCAACGGTAAAGGTATCAGTAAGTGTAAAAAAATTTAGCAACTATTCAGCAAGAGGATTTTCTGGTTTTGAATTTCAATTGCCAAAGGACACACTAAGATATGAAGCTAAGAACTATATAATCAATAACTGCCTTTGGGCCCAATTTGGGTATGCATAAATGATTTGTATTTTGTACTAGGGATGCATTAGGTCCTTGAGACCCCTTCATGGACATATGACTAGCTTATATGATTGAATCCTCTGTGGTTCTAGCTTATGTATCTACGAGTTTCTAGTATAAATTTTGTAATACCTTAGGATTATAGATCTTGCAGTATGCAGTTTAGAAGGTGTTGAAATGAGAAACCTAATCTTTTCATTTTCTCAAAATAAATGAGGTTTTCTCCTTCAATAGCTAAAGCAATATTCACATTTGATGGCAACGTTGTGTGATAGTTGTACAAACAATGGCATTTGTAGAGAAATCACCCTATTTTCACAACATATGAGAATTGTATAATTAACATCAAATATTTAAGTTTCAATTGTGTTTTTATGCATTTATCCCATTACGCTCCTTTATTTGTTCCAAGTTGTTAGGCCTTTATCTGTCTCTAAGCTTGTCTCATCTCATATCTTTTGTTCCCCTTCTAAGTAGCTATTTGTATAGTTTTTCTGGTAGCTAATCTTCTGCCTAAACAAGCTCAAGCCAATAAACTTCCTCCCTTGATTCATCTTTTATCATATAGATTAACCTTTGATTGGGTATATCTACACATTATATATAGATGTTACCCCAATATGAAGGGATAGGCTGAAACTGCATTTCTGTGTATGCCCCCAGCTATAGACCTAGGCCTAAACCTTTTTTTTAAAAAAAAAGAATGGCTATGTATACGTATGTTTCTCATGTATATCAGTGTGAATTTCTTGTCATAACATTTTATCAGGTACGACAGGTTTTCTCCAGACTAGAATTCTAGAGGAGACTATCCAGTTTCCTTCATATCCATTTTCTAAGGATGGGTGTGACAATCATTATCCTTCATGTCAGCTTCCAACCCAAAAGACCACAGGAGCCTCACCAAATGCCGCTAATCCTCATCCAAGTCAGTTGGAACCACAATTTAGACTTGGCCACTGGCTAATTAACTTGAATGTGTCTTTTATTGTGCAGAAGTGAGCTATTGGGAACATATTGGAACCAAATTACACCTCGGGGATAAAATATTCATTTTAAAAACACCCCAGCCTACAAGCTGAATCAAACTCATTTACAACAACATTTTCAATTTCTTCCCTTAATCTCAAGCCATATGCTTGTTCCACATCCTCTAGCAACACACTTTTCTGGTTTAGGGAGCAGGGGGTTCTCATCCCTTGGAGTCTGGTCCATCAACCTATTGGAAAAACCCTGGCCCACTTTCTTCGTCTGAACAATTTGGCACTGATTGACAAACCCCCAACATATACTTCTCAGTACCACTAATCTTTATTGTCCCTGACGGATAACCCTCCATCTCTTACCATTCCTCTCTTCTCCATAAAAATAAGTGAATCTTCCAACACCTCTGGGTGTTGTGACAAATTGCCCATACTACATCACTCTTTTGCATCCCCAACCCAATGCCCTCATATATCCTCAGGGAAGGCATTCTACGTCACTACCACCTCTTCTCTATCCAAAAACTCCATCCTACCTAGCAAGATCATCTTTCCTTTGTTTCTATGCCACAAACGTGCATAAAAGGTTTTCAAAATATCCTATCCATGACTTCAAATAGAGGCTGAAGGAACTCCTCTTGAGAATCACCATTTACATCTCCCAACCACAAATTCTCCAACCCAACCTCTCATATAAGAATCCTGCCTATCCAGAGACTCAATCTTGCAAAACCGTCCCCATCAAATTCAGTCACTTCCTAATGAGTATGCTTCCTATCACTTTTTTGGCTATCAGGATCCTGCCAGTCATCTATCACTCTCCAAAAAAACTGAACTCTGCCTTATCATAGGTTCTTCTCTTCACCAGAACAACTGGGCCGTTGATTAAAAAGGGGAGTTTACATACAAAAGGCAATCTTCATAGTCAAATGGAAGGAACTCAACAGGCTTCAGCCAAACTTTACTAACCTTTGAATGGAAAATGGAGGACGTTTTCTATCTCTACATACGGCAAGCAGGAGCAACTCATGTAGCTTTGCAAATTTGCAGTCATCAGCTAATATGGGATTTCAAGTTCAAACCACCAAAGAGGAAATTGTCGCACTAAAACAAAGAAATATAACTGTGGCAACCAGTGTATCCATTTGCATACCATTAACGAATCATAGTTGTTGGCTATTTGCAGAAGTTCATTTTTGTTTGTTGATAGCACAAGATATATCATATCAAAAGGCTCAAAATATAATGCTGACTCCATCAGACATGGTCACTGCTTTGATACATGCAAATGCTGTGACCATGGAAGTAATGTCCAAACCCTAAAATGGATGATTTATACATCTTCTGTAAGAGCCAAACAGTAACTCTAAGGACCAAAAGTACATGAGGCTCCCACGTTGGTAAGTGTATCAATGACAAAAAAAAAAAAAAAAAAAAAACCATGAAGTAGATCTAAGGACCATAGATTTATCAATGATTTTTTTTGTTTTTTGGCTTCCGGTGAACAATGGATTTGTGATTATTACTGTTTTACTCAAACATCAATGCTACATACACACAATCCTCACAGAATTATGTACAAATTATCAGGGTATCAAACTCCTGGACAAATCTGAATTCATACCACAGAATCAGGATTGACATATGTAACTGAAAATGGCAGCAAAAGACAATGTAGAGAGAATATAAATGAGGAGAGTACTATACCAAGGTTCATTGCACAGGTTATATTGTATTGTGACTTCTCGCATAAACTGTTGCTGCCGCAATGCATTCTGAATCACAAAAATGTAAAGTATACTGATATTCTTTGACAACTAGAACGTCCCTTAACATGCACACAGACAAACACATGAAACAGCTGTGTATGAAATGAACAAGTTCTGGTCCTAACCAGCGAAAAGAAAGAGGGAAAAGTAGTATATATGATAACCAATGTCACAATATTCAGCCAAAAATTTTGATCTTGCAACCTGAATTTCATGGCCTCACCAAAACCAATTCCCTACCCGGCTAGGAGAGAGCAGAAATTAAGTGGAAGTGTGAGAAGCAATGATGAAGAGAGGGAAGAAAAGGGACAAAAGTGGAAAGAAAGAATTTCAGAGTGTAAGAAAGAGAACACTATCACGACAAAAAAGGAGACAATAGGGAGGGGTTAGAGAGAGAGAGAGATCAGAATAAAGGTAGGATAAAAGTTGAACTTGATCATTTTATTCACATGCCTCTCATTACAATTATCTGCTCCTTATAGCTGAGAATAAAATGCATAAAGAATCAGCAAATATACTGAGTGAACATTTCATTTTGAACAAGCTAACCAACTAGGTAGAATAATAACTAGTTCCTTGTTAATCCTATATAGCTGAGATCATAATGTTTAATGATGGTGAATTAAGAGGGCAAGGGCCATCCTTTGTATAGCATTGACTTCATAAAATCTTGTCTACTCTGCATAAAAAATAAAGAGCTAAATTTTAGACCCGGCCATGCAACTCTCTTGCAAATGGACTCTTGGAAACACAAACACTATTAATAGCAGATGCTAAAAGTGTGGCACAAAATAGCTAATGCCAAAGGAAGCTCAATGCAAGTTACTCCATATTGTGGCCTTTTGGGAGAGTTAGATTACTCTGCCTTACCCTTGTATTAAGAAGTAATTTAGATGATTTGGAATTGTGACCTCCATGTAAGAACCAAGCAATCTCATAATTGCATCAAGGCTCATCATCTAAATGGCTGATGTTTTTACAAACATTGAACAATGGAAATTTTTTCCAATTTCCAACCTGGAGAAGTAACAAACTAATACACAAGAAGCATGAGTTCACCATGCCTAACAAAAAAAGGAAGAAAAAACACAGAAGTTTGCCATTGTTTAAATGCAATACCGACGCAGCAGCCCTAGTTGTCATAGTATGCTCCACAACAATCGGAGCCAAAGTGGGCTCAATTGTTGATGTATGTGTCAGACAAGGTTCAAGGTCAATTGTCCCACCTCCGTTCTGGAATAAAACCAAAAGAGAAAAAGGACAACGTTAAAAAAAAAGGTTAAGCTATAAGAAGACAGTCTAGTTAATTGACTAGATTATAATATATATAAAAATAGAGGCACAATAAGACAGATCCATAAACTACAGTTCTAACTATAGATGAAACCTGTGATAGTTTACAATAAGAAGACTATGATAAAAAGAGGGACTGGAGCAGTGAGAATTTTCAACTAGAAGACATTATGTTGGTTGCAGTATGTTAGTTTACACACAGAGGATTCACCTTCACTATGCAGCATTGCTCAATCCGGTAACTGCAACCTATTGCAGCTCCCCAGGCACGAGAACGAACATTGTTTCGCAGTGTAGAAACATAGCCTAAAACAAGTGGAAAAATCAGTTCAGTTAGTGAAAATTTACTAGCCAAACTTCATATTCTTTCAGCAATTCAGCAAATAGCAAAAAAGTAAAGGATTCAATCAGGTATTGCAAGTAATCCAGAAAATGTTTGATTGAAATACAGCAGGATTTGATTTGCCTTTTCCTTTGCCCTTTTGTTTTGTCAACAATGAGGTTTAAAAAACATTTCTCCCTCAAAGGAGCACCAAGTACAATTCTAAAGGGGGGGTAACTTTAATCACCAGAAGACAACAAAGAATGGAAAAATAAAAACCACTCACTCAAAGTTTGAGAGAACTACAATGTTATAAAGATATGGGCAAGGCCAAGATGCCCTTTCCCACAGACTAATCTAAGATAAATTGCTTGCATAAACATGAGAGAAGTTAGAACCGGTTAACTTGCTTCTTGCATGATTTGGCATTAGCTTAGATGAGAGGAAATCTATTAACTAGGTCAAAGCTTAAAGCCTTCAGACAAAGAGTACTGACTGCAGATTTTATTGTGCTTTACCCACATCTCTTTTTTTCTCTGGTACATCCAAACTGAGTAACTTTAAAATGTTACACTCAAAGTGCATAACTGAAAGCTCATCTAACAAATTTGCACATCATAAATAATTGATATTACTTCCATAGCCCAAATGGGAAATCTATATTTCAAAAGTTCAACTTAGCAATACCTGAATTTATGTCAACAACACAACTGCTAGACCACAACTACTATAGTGAACGGATAAACTGCACTAAAGAATGTTGTTCTCACCAGTCACAATATAATACCAACACAGAAGGATGGCACACAGCATTTTCCAGTTCATAATGTGGGAAAGGGAGCACATTAAATAGCTTGATGTGCTACACAATGGGAGTAGGCTCATCGGTTTGCTATCCTGAGACATGGTATGACATGAAACATCTAGTCAGGTTGACAAGTAAATGGTGCATAAAACAATTTGCTTTCTAAATCTCCTAGTCTAAAAATAGTTTTAAATTATCTTGGCACAACAATAATATTGTGCTATTGGGATATGGTCACATGTTCAAACAATGGAAATAGTTTTCCCTCCAACTCAAAGACAAAGTTGTTTACATTTAGACTTTCCCTGATCCAATAATTTGGAAGCTTTATACAAAGGGCCACCCTTTTGATGCTCCCTGTCTTCAAGAAATTAATTAATAAAACAACTTCCTTCTATGATGCATATTATTGATAAAAAGGAGGAAGATTAGCTTGATTAAATTACACTCTCTCTACATTGTAGGGGTGAGGATGAATACAGCTAATCCCCCCCCCCCCCAAAGCCTACAATTAGGAAAACCTCATGCACTGGTTCACCTTTTGTTACTAATACCATGAAAATAACTTTAGTAGAACAAACCTTCTAGCAAAAAAAAAAAACCTTTTTGATGTCATTTCATTTTTCATACTGATAGTTAACTCTTGTTTATTTTTTTCCAGTAATGTTCAATGCTAAACTAATAAACAGAAATGACTAACCAATTGCATAAGCCTCGAAATTGCCTAAACCCAACAAGACGATTGGCCTTATAATGTCACCATTCAATTAAAGCAGAATTACTCTATTTATGCCACTGTAACTAATAACGGTACAATTAATACATTTACTACTCACCTTGTCAACTTGCCATGATTTTTTCTCTCCCCCCCCCCCCATCATCAAAGCAGCAACATGCTGACTGCTGAACAACTCCCCCACCCCCCCAAAAAAAAAAAAACAATGACTTTAAAATGATTCCTTCTAATCAGTGCAGTTGAAACACAGAATAATTCATGTGGACTTACATTCCTGAGGAGGCAGCACTCGTACTATTGCATGAAGCTCTTGGATGGTAGACGGAGGACGAGATGCTGTTGGGCGGCAATAACCTGTATGCATGAGAACTGGAAGACAATATTCGACATTATAGTCCATGTTGAAATAAGATGGACCCTCCATTTTCATTCCACATTTTAGAGGATCATACCAGCAACAAGATCTGAGTCATATGTATATATATCTGTCCCCCAAAGTTGGCCACCTCTGACCTGCTCAAGAAACAGGTACATAATGATGAGCAGATACAGAGTGGATGCAGAATATGTTCGTAAAATGTAATATATATGAAATGCTACTGGAACAAAGCATACGATAAACTCGCTATGGTGCTTAAAATAAAATAAATCTCCCTGGTTCTGCAGACAAAAATGAATTGACAGGTGGAAAAGGATTGCCCAAAGATGAAGATGCTTTAAGCAGTCGTAACAAAACATTATAGGCTTTTACCGCATTTACATTATAATCATACAAGGCTTCAAAAATTACACATCAGCTCTTTTCCACAAAGCCTATAAATCAGTCACAGCCGAGTCACAGGACATACAGGTAGGGCTACACAGTGCATGCTTTCAACTCTGGGGAGAATCTCCCACTCACTCGGAGTCCCATCAAGTAAATATCACTTTAACTTAAATATTCAGTTACTTAGTGGGGAAAAAAAAAACTTGAATATTCAGTTGATTGCAGGATTGAAGAATTTTCTTTTAAGTTCTATGTAATAATTCAAGCTACAAGAATGAAAATAAACAAAAGTCCCATAAAACCACAGAAAGATACTATTTTGCACCTTACCTGACGATTCGTAGCAGTAACATGTTCAGCCGGTATCCAGATTTCTAGAGTCGGGCCATGGTGAGAATTTTTACCATCTTTCTGAGGCTGGGATGATTCATATTCCTTCCACAATTTTATCAATTCTTGCATACACTCACCTACTTTATAAACCACAGATGACACCTCTGGCATACCTGAGAAGAGAAGTCTAGAAGTCACATGAATAACAGATGAATCAAATGTTCTCTAGATCCCCACATACACATCCCCACTTTCTTTGCCAAGGTTATTGTCCTTTTTAAAATTTTACAACATGCACCAAAGGGGAATATGTACCAAACCATCAGCTCCTTCTACCTATTATACAGCAACAGAATTGGAGAAATGCACAGAGAAAGAGATTCATCAGTAATGGTCGTTCATGTACTTGTATGCCTATCCAGTCTGTAGAAGAAACCAAAACACAGCCTAACAGGTCCAGCTAGTTCTCTTTTAAAGCAACAAGTATCCAAAGGTTGCCAGTTGCCACGCCATTGTGAATGTCGGTACTTGATGAATAAAGAAGCTAGTTTGGTGGAGCAGGGTAGTTGACAACTTGGAACCTGAGGACCTTACTGGGAAGAGAGTGAAGATAGTATACACAAAAAGATAAAGATGGTTTAGCATAACCTACCAAGAAACTAACAGTAGGACAGTTGGCAACATTGACTTAAGGACCTTGCAGGGAAGAGTACGAAAAGGTAAACACAAAAATCCAAAGACGGTTTAACATACCTACCAATGAGGACAAAGAAGATAGGAAAAGTATGTAGAAAAGATAAAACACAGCATAAGCTTTTAAAAATACAGTAGGTATTGCAGGTGTCTTTAGCATAATAGGTAAAATCTCTGGACGCCATTCCAAGAGATCTGAAAAAGAAACTGCACTACATCAGATAGGGGTAGGGAGGGCTATCCCCATTATGCAACCCAAACCTCAATGGGCCTCCTCAAGGAACAAAAAAAAGGAGTAGGTATCATCACAGACAAAACCTAAAAGATTTCACATAGATGCTAAACTAATAGTAGCCAAACAAGCTGGTTTCAGGTAGAGAAATAACAATCTCATCATTAATAATACTCCTCAGCTAGGCTCAGATGAAAGCGTCGAAGACAAGTTTCATCAGATAATATTATATCATGCAAGGGATAGTCAAAGGCAATCCAGATGGCCACATTGACAAATAAAATAGCACCTATGAATCTCTGTGCAAGAATAATAGATAAGATATTGTAAGAATTGTAATATAATCCACAGAAATCTAAAGCATGGATTAAGTGTGGAATAAATGGAATGAATGGTAATCCTGAGAAACAAATGGTGGAATTAAAAGGAGAAATATAATAAAAGGGGGTGAGCCAGTGAACTAGGCCCCCATATCGTTCAGACTCAGGTGGGTATATGCAGCCTTACCCCTGTGTTGATTAGAGACTTTTCCGTGGTTTGAACCCGTGACCTCCAGATCATGATGGAATAACCTTACCATAACTTCAAAGCTCAACCTTTTGAAATATAATAAAAGCCATTATTATAATACGAAGAAATGAAGTTGGTCAGAAAACAAATGAAAACAAAAATTTTATGGAAATCAAATTAAAACTCAGCAAAAAAATGTCTAAAAAATTCCAAACAGAGGGCTGTATATGGAGAGTGATGGTGGAGGAATAGGAATGCCAAATACAGTAGTCCAAATGAAAGGGATGTATTATGAAAAATAGCAATAATGCATAAGCAACGACAACAATAAAAGGCATACAGAAAAAAGATATGCAAAAAAATCCCCTTGATGATTTTATAATAAAGTAGATGCTGAAATAGAGAGAATAAAATATCCAAACTTAATACAACAAAAGATAGAAAAAGTAAAGCTCTTGGATTTTTTTAGCCAAGTGACAACATTTATTATTAAATGTTAAGTGCACCAAAAAGAAAAAACTACACGTTCTAAGTCCTAGTTGAAGTAGTCAGATGAAGATATATAAAGTTATATAATGTACAATGTTGCTATATGAATAGGAATATCCAAAAAGTACTTTAAATGAAAATGATGTGTTACAAACCCTTGCAACATTATAGGGAGCTTGGGAGTTTAAATTAAAATGATGCGTTGTCAATCCTCACAACAATGTAGGAAAGAAGACAGCCATTAAAGTGTATGAGGCAAAAAGAGATGTTAACAAAAGCCTTTGATGAAGCTAAATTTAAAGTATAAAATATTTTTGTAGTGAACCAGATGCTGAAAATAGAGAGAAGATAATATAGAAACTTCCTACATAAAAAAAATAAAAATAAAAAAGATTAAAGCTCTAGGCATAAATGCATAAAAGTATAAATGAAGATATAGAAAAGACAGATAAAATAGAAACTTCCTACAAATAATGAAATAAAAAAGATTAAAGCTCTAGGCATAAATGAATAAAAGTAGACCTGAAGATACAGAAAAGACAGATGGAAAGATTACATAAATAATTTCAATTAAAACGAAGTAGAAGACGAAAATCTAGAATTAACCAATAAAGATGTCTGAAATTTGTTTTCGTAATCTCATTAAGGAAAAATGGGAAAAAAATGATTAGTTTGGTTTGGTTTGGTTTTAGCTACTCCACAGAATGGGACATACTGGAACTTATTGCAGTGCTTTATAGGTGTTACGCATTAAAATTATGATTATGCAGGGATTGTTATAGATATGCTAAACTATAACATTTTAAACGTGAAAACACATGCTTTGTAGCAAACTTCCATGTCCTTTCTTTAATCATAGGAGTTCAAGAGTAAAAAAAACTAGAAATTAGAAAAGAACAAAAAAAACTTCTCCTACCAATCACATGCTCCTCTTTCTTGCAAATCTACTGATGGTTATAGTCCTGTGAAAAAATTTCTCCTTCAAAATACTATACACCTTTCAGGCATTTTTATCCTTCTTGTATGCAAGCATAAAGGCACCCACCAGCTCAAAAATACTTCTTTGTTAGGAGATAGGCACATCATGGGGAGGATAGGCATGTGTATATATCCTATGAGTGAGAGTGAGACAGAAACTGAGAGAAAGAAAGAATTAGCAGGTTAGATTAAATAAAAATCAACAGACCCAGGAAATAAAATAATACATTCCCCCCCCCCCCCAACATGTATAAAATACATATGTGCAATCATTCATGTTTCTTTTCAATTTTGTTGCCTGATAATATCAGAAAGCATATTGAAATCAGCTAGCAAAGGCTTAACCACTTGATGAACAGTAGCCATGAATATGAACTTAATTTCTTAAGATCATAGACTATATAATAAATGGATGTTATATCTTTGCTAAAAGACTTGGTAGCTGATTCCAAGAAAAAAAATTAGATTCTTATTTTGCAGTGTCTATAACTTACATTTCATTGATTTTGTCAAGCTTTTTTTTCAGAAAGATATTATCTTAGAAACCAGATATAGAGAGAGAGAGAGAGAGGTCTAGGAGGATAACCCATATATCTTAAAATTATATTCCAGAAAATCCAGGAAAGAATAAGACTGTTCACTTGATGAACCAGAGTTTAAGGCAGACAAATTGAAGCCTTCAACATCTCTATTCAGATTGTTTAAAATCTAAAGGATGGAAGAGTGCACGAGACTCCAACATTGTTGAATCTGAGGAGGTCAAATGTAAGCACTTACCTCTACATAGTAGAGAGGCTGTTTCCATAGTTTGATTCGGTAACTTCTAAGCCATAATAGAACAATCTTACGGTTATGGGAAGGCTTACCTAGAGGGATTTCAGAAAATCTAACAGTAGAAAAAAATATGGAAAATTTATCAGAAAATTAGTAATATTTTGAATAGATTTTTTCTCAAGCTTCTATTTTCCATCAAACTTTCCTAGACCAAAAGAAATGGAAAGCATTAGGTTTCATTTGGCTTAAAAAAGAAAAATATCAATTGAAAATCATTTTATTTATATTCTTTCGTTATTGTATGTGCCTCAACATGTCACCAGACAAGGAGACACTGTATACTTCCAGAACTCCTTAGATTTTTGCTGTTTCTTTTGCCTGTTAGTTGAATTTGCTCATGCCTCTTGTAATCTGAGAATATGTGGTTACACCACCTTGGTGCAAACAGTGAATATTTAAACCTTACCTCTCAAAATAGTAAAAACTACTTAAGGGGAGAAAGGGAGCCAAGCACCAGGAGATGACTTTGTAGAGATGAAATAGCATATGAAAATTCTGGTTCTCAAAACTGAATGGCAATATCTTACCTTGAGACCTGCATAGAATCCATGCAAATGTTAATCAACGTGTTTAACAACCACAAAAGAAAATACAAAAGGAACAAAATGAAATAAATATAAAAAGTAACAAAATGGCCACATGCTTTAGTGTATGAATTTAATTTCTCTACGTCAAAAGTCATTACACAGTATCAAAAAACAATGTTATAATACACTTGGCAGGAAGACAGTCAATTCAAACAATAACCAGACAATCATGTGCAAGAACAAAAGATTACAAGAACTATAGCTGTGAAAACTCTTTTATCTCTAGGCAAGTATTACTATTCAAAAGCATTGTTACCAGGTTATCTACCTTTCAAATTATCAATTGCTTCAACTTTTTCTTGAAGTTGCGATCCCCTTGATGAGATACTATCATGGAAGCTTCTTTTATCACTACATTTAAAAGATTGTGGCAGCAGACGAATATCCATGTTTAATTGTTTGGTTAAACCTTGAAACAGCTTTGCACCCTCCAATCATAAAAACTCCAGTCACTACTCTGTTTACCTCTTTTGTTATGTCAATTCATCCATATTCCAAGGTCAAAAACATAGTTCCAAATCCAATCCCATATATTGCCAATGCACTATCATTACAGTTGCATTGTTTCACAAAATAGAAAGAATTTCAAGACTATCAACCCCAAAATAGCAGTATTCAACACTATCACCACTAAAGTATGCTTGCCAATTCACTGACCTAATAAGTATCTACCTTAGTGAGCGAGTCAAAGTGCAATGAGGTTGCGCCAATATAAATTTGGAAATGATAGAAAACCATGGGAACAACGTCTTTATAGTACAAAGAAAAGGCTACACACATCTAACTCTCTATAAAACCTATGATGTGGGGGCCTTGCACGCTAGGACTCCCTTTAATAAGTATCAAACTTCAATACTGGATGCAGGGGTCTTTGGGCCAAGTGTTAGCCAGCCCCAAGCCTAGGAAAAGTGGGAGGGTTGTGAGTTATGTAACAAACAAATAGCAACATTCATTTGTTCAACCTTCGACATGAATTTGAAAGCTAAAGAGATTTAACACTGGAGCATCCACTATTGAGACAACCATATCACCTGAGTACAACATTAAATAGACTAAATCGACAGCAGTATCACTCGGGTATAGTGAATGTTCAAGGGCTACCAAATCATGGACCAATGGGAACTTGGGTTGGTACTTTGATAGTAGGCTTATAGAGATGGTAGATACTATGATAGAAGAATAAATATATTGTGCCTAACAGAAACAAGGTGGTAGGACTGGGTACAAATTATAGAACTCTAGAAAAGATGGAATTGAATGGAGTTAACATAATTGAAAAGTTGAAAGAAAATGTGCAAAACATACTACAGAAGCAACCAATCAGCATGCATAAGATTCTGAAACAAAAAGTAGTCTAGCATAGAAAGAATTTGCTTACTCAAATGCATCCTGAGCACGGGACCTGCAATGAGTCTTCTGATCAGCAACTTGGGGACTACTGCCAGGGAGAAGCACTCTCTTAGGCTGCTGAACTCCATAGCTAAAGGTCTCTCCTTCCCTTTCTATAGCTCCATCCACATCAACACCTCCTCCATGTGATTCTTCATTATAGCAACTACTACGCTTTTCAGGTCTCTCTGCTTCTACATCGCTATATCTTTCCTTCCTCTTTTCTATAGATTCCCTCTCCGCTTTTTTCAAAACATCAATATTGTTTGATTTTTTCTGATCAAAAGGAAGATTCTCGTGCTCAGATGCTTGGACCACTATCTTCTTCTCATTGCGAGAACCCTCTTTGTCCACTCTGTTGGAAACTTCCCTATTCACATAATCCCTTTCTCTTTTGTTTGGTCTTTCCTTGTCTTTTGGGGCATCATTCTCCCTCTCCCACCTCGGTGCTTCCCTTTCTTCCCTCATTGATTCCTTATAACCAATACTGCTACTTCCGACTTGCAAGCTACTCCTACGTTCATTTCTATGTTTTTCTCTATCACCCCAATCGGGGTGCTTGCCCTCCTTCCATTTCCTATCTTTGTCATTGTATTTGTTCTCACCTTTCAGGTCAACATCATTTGCTTCCGCATACTCTCTGTCATCATTTGCAGGGCCTCCCTTTCTCACATCAATCGGCCCATGGAAACTGGCATGCAAATTAACCCAGGAATCCACATTCTGTTGATCCACATTCCCAGTACTAACAGGAGGATCCGGATATCTTTTCCCTTTGTGGTGCTCTTTCCAATTGCAGTGACTACTAACTGCACCAAAACCATCTTTATCTATCTTCGCATCACTCTTTGAATCCTTATAAATCTCCCTGTCATATTTCACTTCTTTATATTCATCCCCTCTGCCCTCAAGCCTTCCATCCTTCTCAGTTTTAGTAGTTTGATCATAAAGCTCCCCTTGTTCCATCTTATCCTCCATATTTTCTTTCAATTCTCTGAATAATTCTGACCTGTTTTGTGTACCCGAAAAGGTGTGAATCACAGGGGAGCCACTCATTGATGATGACAGCCGATACATGGAATGAATAGGCGATCTTCTGTCCAAATCACGAGATTCAGCCCGGGGAAGTTTTCCACCCCGCATTTCTTGGCTTGTCTCATAGTGCACGTTGGGGTAGGAGCCACTATCTTCATGTGGATACTTTGAGGAAGACGACAAATGACTGCCCTCCCCGTGTGACCGCTTTGGGACACCACTCATACTCTTCAATACAATTCTCAGACTCAGTCAGCTTCCAAGGCAATATTGACCATAATTGCAGAATATTTCACAAACGTTCTAGGATTGAAAACCATTCACAAACGGGCACCCTGAACACAAAAATCACATATCAGCAAAGCAGACACCTAATTTCAGTCCAAAATTGTTCAAAGACTAGAAAACTAAATAGCTGTTTAGTTTCATTGGTAAAATAGAAGAAAAATAGTTCTATCTCAAAACAATTACCATTTTTTGAAGAAATTAATCATTTAATCTACCACTTCTTAAGAAATTAATCTATCAGAAAATAATTACACTAGTTTTCCTTCGTCTGGTTGAGGAAAATAGTTTTCCTTTGAGCAGTGGTAGTGGCAGTGGTAACAGTGATGTGTAGACACAGGTTATGGTACTAATGACATGGCTGGTGATATACCGGTGGCAGTGATAGGGGGTAATGACCAGTGGTGAGGTTGTGGTGCTGTTGTAGTATGGGGACCTTGGGACTCCAGTTGTTGGTGGCAGTGCTGGTGACTATGATAGTTCTAGTGATGATGGTGCCCGGAAATCAACTTCCTTCAAAACGAAAAGAAGACAATTTCCTTCATTCATTGGAAATATTTTCCATCCGCAATATTCTCTACATCCAACCATACAATGGAAACAATTCCCCATGTTTCCTCTGAAAATTACCAACACAAGTAGATAGGGATTAATGCTGTCGAAACATCAAAGAACGGTACATATATAAATGAAAATTGCCATCCGCAAACGAAGATAGCTTAAAATAAGTCGAAAAACACTGAAGCATTCAGAGTAGAAGCGAAGCAATCAGGCACTGACTTTGATATATATTATCATAAGCTGGATAAATTAGATGATGAGAAACAAATGATAAGAAAGTCGAATACCAAATAGAATTCCTTACATTCTGTACACAAATAGGAGGATTGTCAGCTTCAAGCCCTTCGAATACAACGGAAGACGACAAACCGCAAGACGAAATGAACCAAATCGTTGAAATGTAGAGCAAATGCAAACGCCTCAAAGATTCAAATGATGAAATTCATTGCCGAAGAAGTGTAAGATCTGATAGGAATTAACGTATAGATGAAACCCTAATCCCCGGCTTTTGATCAAATCGAGCAAAACGCTCAGCCACAAGGATTCTGTTTACTGTTCGCGTCTGTTTCGACACTTCTCTCTTTTCTTCTTTTTCTTTTCCTTTTTCTTTCCCTTTGTGCCACGCAATAGATTTTACTTTTTTTTTTTGATAAAAAGTTTTT
>JAODPA010040040.1:0-12049 GCA_025585075.1 Nepenthes mirabilis | reverse complement strand
GAGAAAGAAAAAGAGAGGAAGAGTATTTGGTGAAAATTTAGGGGATTAGTTTTTGCTCCAAAAATTTAATATTTTGATATAGTAAATTCTGTTCAAATATGTTATTTTGTATTGATGTGTCCCTAGATTCAGATTATTATACGAATTAGGGAGCCACTTGATCTCTCTTGGTGGGTCGAGTTGAAGCAGGTTTGATCTCCATTCTTGATAATATGGATTCTGCACACCATAATAAATAAACGAGAAGTTAGAAAATGACAAAACTCACTTTCCGATATATCTTCCGATACTTAAATCAAAAATCTTTCTGTGAGAGAGAGAAAGATGGAGGATGCAAAGAAATTCGTGGATGCACAGAGGTGGCGGGACTGACACCCACCTGTTAGAGAATCTTCATGTCCGGTGGTTGACAATGAGTTGGACTTGCCGGCAATGAAGGGAGGACCAGTCTAATCGATTGATGCCCTGGCAGCAACTGAGTAGGGTGTCACAATCTCCATTCCATCGTCACCTGAGGAATACATCTTTGTGCCTCCCACCGTTTTTAATGAGGTGGCACAAGATTGCCAAGCCATGGAGGAGATGATTGCGAATGAGCTGGAGGTGGTGGATCTCGGGTACGCGTGAAGGGGGCTGGTGAGTCATCTAGGAGGTTAGAGACCATCCTGTTCCCTCCAGACTACCTAGATCTAGCGGAGCTTCCTTCCACTCCTATTGTAAGGGGGAGCGACGCGGAGACCGGTGGCATGGGCAAGCCCGTTAGGGCTCCAACCTTGGCCGAGCACGACATCCCTTTTGCTGATGAGGAGCGAGAGCTAACTTGATTGCCAAGGTGGCTGCGTAGAGCGACCCTAAGACCAGCACAGCTCAAGAGGTGCCTCACTTATAGGTGGCACAGCCAATGGCCGTGGAGGACTTGGATGCTTCGTCTCTCAATTTGGGCCGCGAAACTGTGCCACCACTGTGCGAGAGGGCATCATTGGTTCCTTTACTCGAGGCTTTGTCGATTCCATCTCCCGTATAGAAGCAGCCTCTCATTGAGGTGCAGGCCTCATTGCTTCTCGCTTTAGTATCAGCTATCATTCTTGCCCGACCACTTGATTGATTTTCTCTTTTTCTCTTTTTTTTTTTTTTTGCAGCCACAAGAGGAACTTTGTTTGATGGAGACCTGTCTGCATCAACTGCTGACTATGGTGCGCTGGTGGGATAGTGAGATCTCCTGCTTGACCCAAACAAGCATCGACCTAGATATACTCGCAGAGATGGAGGGCCGAGTAAACGCTGCCACTACTGAGCTCATACAAAGTCAAGAGTGGGCTGCTAGCCTCGACCATGAGCTATCCGAGATCAAGGCGAGATTTCAAGAGCTCACAAAGGAAAGATCCCAAGCTCTGAATGGGATTGCCTCTCTCAAGAATATGCTTTTGGGGGATGAGCAGTGCTTTGCTAATCTCCAAGAGGGATGTACCCAACTTGAGGGTGAGTTAATGGCCCAGCTCAGTCTAGTGGAGGTTGGCGAAGCCTTGACTAGCAGATTCTAGGATAGCGTCCACCTTTGTAGACAAGTCGTGATCTTGGTGGTTCTAGATTTTCTCGTTTGCTTCTTCCACCCAAGGAACAGTGACACCCGACTTCAATCAAAGTTAGTTGATCCTCCAAGAGACAGTGGGATGACTTCGCCTTGTCCACCGGGGGGCTCCCAACCTTAGAATCTTTCCCCATTTGGGTCATAGGTTTAGGCGGCCTCTTGTGTTTTCGACTCTCATTGATGTATATTTTGATCCTAATAAATCAGCTTAACCGTTTCGATCACTATCGCTAGCATTTCTGTGTTCATGCTAATCTCTTTTATTTAGCATTTCTTTATTTATCGGCTAAGCATTGTCACTATTATCCCGAGTTTAATGTGGACGCAGGGGTCCGGCTATGCTCGTTCCTGTGATACGAAATTGTGGCACTTCGATTTTATGGGATGGTGCTCTTTCCTAGGAGAGAACATCATCGTATGTCTATTGGTGAGCCTCACTAGGGCCGGCTAGGTTTTATAGTCGTAGCTATTGAGCTCTGACAAAGTCAAGGTCGTCATCCACATGGTACCATTGGTACTCGGTCCTGCTGGGGGAACGACGTTGCTCTCGCACATCTGATTTTAGTTCACCAACCATTTTTGACTGATGGTACTTGTCCCTATCGGAGGGAGCTGTCGCATGCATGTTAAAGAAGCCCCCTAAGGGTTTAATAGCCGTTTGATGGAGAGATCCAACTCTTGGTCTGCAAGCTCCCTAGGCCATGACATTCGACCTCGTTCAGGCCACTTGGTAATGGAACTGAGGTTTATTTTTGAACTTCTCTGGGCCACTTGGTTATCAAGACCAAGATTTATGATCGGGTTGCAACCGGTTGAGGCACAAGTGAAAGAGTTCACTCGACTTAGGGGTAGTCTAGGTTTTTGAATTAATGTGATGTCATGCAAGCATACATATGAATAATCAAAAACAAATAAACAATTATTTTATTGATTAAAATGTTGTACATTTTGTAAGCATTCCTTATGATATATGCCACACTTACCTAGATTTGGCAAGGGGTCATTACTAATATTTTTTAAAGGGGATGTCGTTCCACGTCCTCGGGACCAGTTTGTTGTTTTGAGTGCATAGTTTATATGCACCGCTTCGGAGAATTATTGAAATTAGGAATGGTCCCTCCCAATTTGAGAATAGTTTTTTCTAGTTGGCGTTCTTACCCGTGGCCTCTATGCTCTATAGAATCAGGTCCCCCGCCTCAAATTGGCATACTTTTACCTTCTTATTGTAGTACCAAGTGATCTGCTGATGATAGACCATCATGCGCATCTTGGTTGTATCTCGGACTTCTTTGAGTAGGTCGAAATGCTCTCTGAGTTGTTGAGAGTTATTGAGCAGATTATAGCTCTTGACCCTGAGGCTTGGCAGTTCGATCTCTATCGGAATGACCACTTCAATCCCATAGCATAGACTAAAGGGTGTCTTGTGGGTGGCTTCCTTCAGTGTCATCCAATTTGAATATAATACCAAAGGTAGCTCGTTCACCTATGAGCCTCTGACATCTTCTAGCTTCGTCTTCAATCTGTGCAATAGGGTACGGTTCGTAACTTCTACTTGCCCGTTCGCTTACAGATAGGCGATGGAAGTGTGAACTAGCCTTATCCCCAAACTCGAACAGTCCTTGGTAAAGCACTTGCTAGTGAATTGAGTTTTGCTGTTAGTCACTATGATTTTGAGAATCCCAACTCTGCATACAATGCTCTACCGAACGAACTCTATGGCATTCTATTCAGTTATCCAAGTTAGTGGAGAGGTTTCGACTCACTTTGTGAAATAATCAATGCCAACTTTGACAAATTTTCTCTGTTAGGGCGCAATGGGCAGCGAGCCAAGTATGTTGAGTTCCCACTGTGCAAATGGCCATGGTGCCAGTAGGGCTTGCAGTTCTGTGTGCAGCTAGTGAGGAATGTTGCTGTAGACTTGGCAATTCTCGCATTTCTTCACAAACTCCACCTTGTCTCACTTCATCGTCGACCAATAATAGCCCAGCCATATTATCTTGAAGGTAAGGTTCTTGCCACCGATGTGTAACCCACAAATGTTGAGATGCACCTCGCTCAGCGTGTAATCAGCTTCTTTTGGCATGAGACATCTCATATACAGAGTGGAGTACCCACGATGGTGTACTAGCCTACCATCATCTTTATGCACTTGGCTTCTTCTGGGATTTCCAGTAGTGTCGTCGATGATGTACCTTCGGTTCGAGGTCATCTACCTTTCATCATTTGATACCTGCAGTACTTCCCGCTCTGGCTCCTCTATGCTCAAGGAGTCCAGAACTTCTCGCATGTCGTAAGGGTATGCTCTGGGTTTTTAGTCGTCGCTGCCTTAACCAAATGGTCCACTTTCTAGTTATCCTCCCTCGGAACGTGCGCTATCTCAACCTGGTCAAATATTCGGGTCATGCCCCTCTCTCTAACAACATATTTCACGAGTAAAGGGCTAGACACCACGAAGTTTCTGAGGACTTGATTGACGATCAGCTCCAAGTCGTTGTATATAGTTAGGTTCGTTGCCGAGCATTCCCTTGTCAATCAAAGCCCAATGAGTAAAGTTTTGAATTAGGCGACATTGTTGGAGGTTGGGAATCTGAGGGTTATCAAATATTTCATCTCTGACCCATCTGGAGTTCTCAGGACCACACCTACCCCACTACCTAATTTGGTCGATGATCTATCTACGTGCAGCATCTAGATTGGAGCTTCTTCTTGCTGGTGAGCATCTTCACTAGGACTGTGGGCATCTGGAATAGGGATTTTAGTTTCAACTATGAAATTTGCCAGGGCCTGACCTCTTATGGCCAGCCTCGATCAAAATTTCACATCAAACTTGCCCAATTCTATTACCCATTTGACCAGTCATCCAGAAATATCGAATTTTTACTGGATTTTCTTTAAAGGTTGATAAGTCAAGACGACGATCTTGTGCACCTGAATGTATGGCCGTAACTTCCTGGCAGAATAGATGAGCGCAAGGGCAATCCTCTCGGCACGAGTAACAAGTCTTTATGTCTATCAAGATTTTACTGACGTACTAGACCGGCCATTACACATCAGATTGCTGTCGGATCAGGACCGAGTTTAGCGTTGTACCCGAAAGTGTCAAGTATAGGTACAAATCTTCACCCTCTTTTGGTGACGTCAAGAGAGGGGGCTTAGAGAGATATTCCTTTAGCTCTTGAAAGGTTTCCTAGCAATTGACCGTCCACTAGAAGTCGTTTGTCTTTATTCCTCTCAAGGCCTTGAAGAAGGGAAGATACTTTTCTGCCGACTTTGCTAGAAAGCGAGAGAGTGTTGCGAGCTATCCAATGAGCCTTTGAACTTCCTTCACAGATCGAGGTAGGCTCATATCCATGATAGCCTTTATCTTCTCAAGGTTTTTCTCGATCCCCTGCCGAGAAATGATAAAGCCCAAGAATTTTCTAAAGGATACTCTGAAAATGCACTTGTTAGGGCTTAGCTTCATCAAGTGCACCCATAGTACTTCGAAAGTTTTGATGAGGTCATGGATATGGTTAGTGATTTTGCTTTTGATGAGCATCTTGTCAACATACACCTCCAAATTTCGGCCGATCTAGGCCTCTAACACTTTATTCACGAGCCCCTGGTACGTGGTACCTGCATTCTTCAGGCCAAAGAGTATGACCTTTTAATAGTATGTCCCCTGATCTATCATGAAGTATGCTCTTTGTCTTCGATACTCATCCGGATCTGATTATAGTATGAGTAGGCATCCATGAAGCTCAATAGCTCGTGCCCGAATGTGGAATCCACTAATAGATCAATTCTCAACAAAAGAAAGTTGTCCTTTAGATATGCCTTAGTCACATCAGTAAAGTCGATGCACATCCATCACTTCCCATTGCTCTTCTCTACGAAGACCATTCTTGATAGTCAGTTCAGGTATTAGACCTCATTGATAAAACCTACGTCAAGTAACTTCTTCACCTCTTCTCGTATAACAACCTACTTTTCTATAGAATGGTTTCTTCGCTTTTACTTGACGGGCTTATAGTTGGGATCGAAACCCAACTTATGGACCATTACTCCGATTGGTATCCCTGACATGTCGGCATAAATCCAATCAAAGATATCAAGGTTTTGTCGAGTGAAGGTGATCAATTGGTCATGCAGGGGACCTACCAGTGAGTTCCCGATCTATGCACATTTCTTAGATCACTAGGATCTAATAGGATCTAATCGGTCACCTTGCCAAACTAGACTTGTTGCAAAGCAGCTTCGTCCCTATGATCAAAGTCTTCGGCCAGTCCATATGGGGCCGCCAAAGTAACCTAAGATAGGTGGCATTCCGACCAGTTACCTAGTTGCCTCGGACCTCTCCAATAACACATGGTATTGAAAATTTATTTTTAAGTGTGGGATTGATGTCACTACCCCGAATGCGATCAAGAAGGACAGTCCTAAGATAGTATTATAGACCAAGGGCAAATCAACCATTAGGAACGTGAGCATTCAAGATGCTATCTTCGGGTACATTCTAAGGTGACCTCCAGTTGGACGGCTCCCTAGATTGGCACTGACTCATTCTCCAGTCCATATAGAGGTCCCTCAGTTGATATCATCTGGTTTATTTTTAGTACTAGCTTAAAGTATGTATCAAGATACAACAAATTGTGAGAGTTTCTATTATTGCCAAAGGCTTGTTTCAGTTTATAGTTAACCGTACCGTCCAAAAAGAGTACTGACACAACTAGAGGATCTAAATAGGAGATTATTACATGTCATATTGTTGTCACTAAAATGAATGACTTTATTCCTAACTCTTACCTTCGGCTTCTTGCTACTGAAAGCTCTTTTTGAGTGGTCCAAAGTATGGTCCTTAGGTGGTCTCATGGTCACCATGCTAACTACCCTAGCCATGACCCGATTCCTCAGCTATTACTGCTCCAGCTCACCTTCTATTGCTCTATCAAGGGCCTACCCTGGGTCCTATAGGAGCTTGGTGAGGTGTCCTTTCTAAATAAGGGCCTCAATCTCTCTTTATAGTTCAACAGTCTTCCATACTATGATCCAAAGATCGATAATAGAGACAGTACTTTGATAGTCGCATCCATCTGGGTTCTTTGACAGCTTTGGCCATCTTAAAAACTTTTTATCCCAAATCTGCATAAAAATATTGATTTGAGAGTCATTCAAGGGAGTCAGGTTTAGGGGTCTAAACTCCCTCTGAGGGCTCTGCTCCATCCTATGTTGCTTCCTAGGATCTCGAGAGTTAACATTGTCCTCATTCCTCTTCTCCCCGTTCATCAACCCCTTGCAAAAGTAGTTTGTGTGCTTTGACCGCTTTGCTTCATTGGCCTCCTAGGCGACTATATAGGCACAGCTGATAGTATCAACCTCTTGAAAGGTCTGAAAGTCCTGATGGACCAGATACTTGAAAAAATTGCCCAGCTCTAAAGTCGCAATAATGGCGTTTAGCTTCACTTTATCGATGAGCTTAGATATCTATCGGGCCTCAGCGGTGAATTGGGATAAAAAGCACTTCAAAGTGCATCAAACTTTCATATGGTCCCTGCTTGATACAAATAAGGTGCCAAGGCTGCTTCTCCTCTCTCCAGTTGGAAGCAAATTGTGACAGCAAGTAGTCAGCTAACTCCTGAAACATCCGGATTGAATTAGATTGCAAATGGTAGATCCAAATCCAAGCATCTCCATTTAGGGTCGGAGGAAAGTACAGACACATGGTGACATCATCAAGGCCTTGGAAGCTTAGCAGGGTTCCGAAGTGATTCAGATGAACCATCGAATCAAAACTCCCATCGTAGGGTTCTATGGTCGGCATCTTGAACTTGCAAGAGAGTGGCTGCAACCGGACTTCCCTTGTGAATCGCGACCTCCTCAGATCAGTAGAGTGTCTATCAGCACTTCCTCTGAATACGTGCTGCTGGATGTTTTTCACCCTCTCCTCCATCAAATAGGAGGATGAAATCCTTCTCACATTGAGAAAGGTCCTCAACTCTGAGTCATTTGGGAAGGGAAGCTGGATCGGGCAGCTATTGGCCTTTGTCGACTTGCTGCTATAGGAGGCTTCTTCTTAGGATGAGGGCCACAGATCGTCATGGGAGCTATAGGGTTCCAATTTTTACAATATAATAATTAGGAATAATTAAATTAATATAAGTGAATTAAGGTCTAAGGTCATGGGAGAAGTTAGATCGAAAGGCTCGAAGATCCAGAATTGGTGGATTTGAGAACCGACGTTATGATCTCGAAATATTAATTTGTAAATATGATTTAGATTCTGATTTATGATAGCCTCGATATATTAAATTAATATAATCAAATTTAGGCTTATGATACACAGGATAATATGTTTCGAAAGCAGAGCTGGGCAGCCGCCTGCTGGACGGTGTGTCCAGCAGGCTGGCGCTACGACGAGCGCCATTTCCAGGGAGCCAACACTAGCCCAAGATTAAAACCCCACGAGGGTTTCTTTCAGCCCATTTTACCGACCTCCACAATGGGAAAAGAGAGAGGGGGAGAGAAAGAAGAGAGAGAAGAAGGAATCCGAGGTTCCCGAGTCCATTTTCGAGCTCGAGTCAGTTAAAGAAGTGATAGATCGGGTCGAAACATGTGCACTCATACCTTTCTCTTTCATTTTCTTGCACTTTTGTCTTATTTTCTTTGGGTATCCTCGTTCATATACTCAGTTAAGTTTATAGTTTGTAGCTCCCAAGATCCTAGCATGCATATATGTAGATTTAGTGTCCAAAATTGTAGATTTGATAGGTTTTTGAACATGGCAAACCCTAACCCTCAAACTCGTACATGTTACCCATGAAATTTTGGGCCTTTTGCTTAATTTGGGGTTAGAATATAATTACCCACAATTTGGACATGTTACTTTATTGATTGAGTATCCAAATTTGAGGTTTTATGTGGAATTTTGCTATAGGAGACCCTAACCCGTGCTCGGACCCCATTTAATGGATTAAACTGAGTTTGAGACATAAATTGACTTAGCATTATGCTTACCCATGCCTTGAATTTTATAATGTACCCGTTGGATGTCTAAAATTCTAAGAATTAATTGATATGTGTATCCGAATACTATTCATGTGCACTGTTCAAGCGAGTACTATTCACCTGAGGATATTGAATGATATATTGCATAGTTTTTCCATGTTCAACTAATAATTATGTGATATGTATATTTGTATAAATTCAATCAAATAATCTGAAAGTTTTTCCATGTTTAATTGTAAAGGAAATTCGTATCTGAAAGTCTTTCAAGTCAATCTATTTTTCAATGGTAAGAGTTCCTTATTCCAAATCTTATGATTAAATATGCACGTATCATGAATATATTAATCCAAAATGTTCAAAAAATCATGTTATGAACCATTTGTCAAGAATTATCGATCGAAAACTTAAGATTTCATTTAAATTAATGTAAAAAAGGAATCCCTAAATTCTTTACGCTCCAAAGGAAATTATGTATGGAATCAAGAATAGGTGAGGACTTAAACTCATGGGGAATATGAAAATCTGTATCGAAATATGCTTATGAAAAGAAATCTGATGATAGAGGAAATTCTGTGATTAAATCATGAACTTATGAACTGTTCTTCGAAACGATATTCTGATTTGTTAATGAAATGTTCTCCAATAGAGTAGGAACAAAGGATTTTATACTTAAAAATAGAATTCCATATTGAAAGAAATAACTAAGAACTTGGACCGAGGATTACAGATAATAAACTTTGGTATGCCAAAATATTACAATGAAAACTCAAGGATTACTTTGGCCATGTGTCCTGACCACGTCTTCTAGTCGGTGATATTTTTTGACATGCCTTAGTATATTATAGGGGACAGTCATTATCTGTTTTGGTCCATGTTGCGGCTGATTCGCCCCGTCTATAGAGATTGTATACAGATTGCCCACCTCTAGGTCATGAATAAGAGGGGATGGCTTTTGATTGTATAGGAGCAAACACAATCTAGGTTATGACCAACCGCTTCTTTGTCAGTGAAGCCTACTGACCCCTAGCCCCCAAACTAAATAAATCTTTAATATATATTGATGACTAAGATAAAACAAAGGAAATAAATTAAAGAAATCCGGAACAAACAACAAAAAAATTCCTTTCTGAATTATGATTTATAATCTCACATGCACCTTTGTCATTCATATATGCATTATTATGTTTTGAACATGAAATTATACATGTCTTTGGATATATATGTGCCTTGCTGAACTTTTATCTCACACTTGCTAACTTCCTCTCTTCAGATGAACATGAGTTGCACTTGACGAGGCAGGATAGAGGTTTGAGTCAGCTAGGCATTGAAGACAACTGAAGATGACGCTTTGGAACTTAGTTGCACAGTATTGAACTTTCCGATAGAATATTTGGTATTCATATGGATTTTATATATGATTTTATAATGATGATGATCAAATAGTATAGTTTACTGTGCATGGATATATCTGCATATGCTTCCGCATGTTACAATGGTTTGTTTCAAGTACCTAATGGCTTCTCTATATCCGATGTTGTGTCCGAAAACATAACGTTGGAGCTACAGAATGATTGTGGCGGTTTTAGGATCCTGTGGTAGATTTTTGTGTTGTCTGGATGTTAGAATTTGATATAGATGGATTTTATTTTGGATAGGTTGAGGTTGTATAATTATTGTGCAAGATATTTTACAGGTTTTGTATTTGGCCGACGTCCGTATTACAGTCGAAACTCTGTCAGATTTTTTGTTGGAAATATGGTACGTCATAGGAGTAGCAGGGATTCTGCTGCTCCAGGCTTTCATCCCGCGTCCCACAATTCAATCGGCCCTTCAACAGTATCTAGGCCCTATCACTCGAGGCCGCTCGGACGCCAAAGTCGTCAGGCTGTTGGGTCTTCTTGGTTGGGTGCCTCTTCCTCCAATTTCTCTATTTTAAAGTCAAGGTCTAGGAGATGGAGGGAGCCCCTAGCCATTGTCCATCTAGACGCGTGCAGAGGGTTTGGAACATTTTGGACTCATTGTCCATGGCCGATCATTCATCCGCATGCTACCCGTGTAGGGGTTATCGCAGTAGGAGATAACGTCTCTGGCCAGAGCGCTGGCTTGTACCATGGTGTTGACCATATTCACCTTTGTGAGTGTGGTAGTTAAACTTCTTAGTCGTTCCCACATATGGCACCAATTATGCGTCCCTAAATCCGAATTGCTATACGAAATAGAAAACTACTTGATCCCTCCTGGTGGGTCAAGTTGAAACGAATCCGATCTTCATTCCTAATAATTTGGATCTTACACACTATAACAAATAAACGAGATATCAGAGGACAATGGGACTCACTCTCTAATATATCCTTTAATACTCAAATCAAAAATCTTTCTATGAGGGAAAGAAAGATGGATGAAGCAAAGAAATGCGTTGATGTATGAAGGTGGAGGGATTGAGTGTTGATTGGAGGGCTAGGCTCCAAGTGATGCACTCAGCAGGGAACGACTTGAGAATGAGAGGAAGTGCGCACTTGCAGGCGGAGTGGCTTGAGAGAGATGGCTCTTCAATCCTTCAGGGCTATTTGAGGGTAAAACTCATTCTTCCCCCTCCCGCAGGAGTGAAAAGGTATTTATAGAATTGGAGCCAGTGCGGCATTCCTTGGGCCTCAGGGCGGAAGTCGACTGCCCTAGCATCCACTATACTATCTCGGCGATCATGCGAGGGGCGCATGTGATAATCATGGCTATCTAGGGACATTCTTTGCTTTTCCAAGATGATCTCAGAGGGTGTTGTAGGTAATTTTCTTTCGGAAAAATTTGCTAAATTGTAATTGCTACCCATCATAGACAATATTTTGGAAATATTTACTGAATTGTCAAAACAGTTATCGTTGCCACATTATGGCAAGCCCTCTTTGTTGGCCTATTCCGCGCCATCGGGTTTGTCGGTGGCCACGTAGGAGGGGAAACTATGGTACATCTCTACACACAACCCTAATCGCCCCCTCTCTATGAAATAGTTCTAGGTCAACCCGCTTAGGCCAACCGCATCGCTGTCAGAGCCTTTGACTCAGCATTCCATATGATAGGCTGCCATCCTTCAGGCTTCTCTCCATTCCAGGGGGCTGACCAGGCCACTGTCATGCCTCCTGAGCCCTGGTCTTGGGAAAGTGTCTGTTGTGTCACTACTACTTTTGCGGGTAGGACTGAAGACCGACCTATACTTTACCAGACTCGTCATGTACTTTTAAATTTCAACTTAATATAAAAGTTATTTTTAGATTAATTTCACCCTATCAATTTTGTACTCTATGTCTCTTATTCTCACTAGTTGGTTTATTTTTGGTGAAAATTTAGAGGATTAGTTTTTGCTCCGAAAATTAAACATTTTGATATAGTAGATTCTATTTAGGTTTGTTATTTTATACCTTTAAATTTCAACTTAATATAAATTTATTTTCAGATCAATTTGACTCTATCAGTTTCATATTA
>JAODPA010040029.1:0-12050 GCA_025585075.1 Nepenthes mirabilis | reverse complement strand
TTTCTAACAATATGCACACGAATATTTGGTTACAAATAACATTTTTTAGAGTCTTTCATAATAACCTATACGAATAATCTGTCAATACTGTTCCAATATATATTGTAACCAATAAGAATAAAATAAATTGAGAGAAATAAGTAACCAATCAATAATGCGTTTATGTTCTATAACCAAAATTAGAATAATATAACAAAACTTAGATGAATAATAAAATTTAAACCAGATTTTAATCAGATGTCAAAAACTTCTCTTTATATACATATCTTCTCTTTTTTGTGCAACAGCCATTGTGTTTAATATTTAAAAATTTCTCCTAAAAATTGAGTCAAGACTCTTATATTAGAAGGTAGCGTTCAAACACTAATTCCATTCAAATGTCAAGGCAAGAAATTGCGCATGCGATCATGCACAGTTTAGCTGTCAAAAGCCACAAAAAATCACTGCAAACACACGAATGAGTACCCCTTAGGTATTCCTCAAGCGCAAGTGCTGTTGGTAACTGTGCACATGCACCTTTTTTAATTTTTATCACATGTCAATTCCTTGCACTACTTAAATCCTTTGTTTAAGAGAATATTCATAATAAAATTGAGCAAATTATCACATGAAATGTCTATTAAATATGGGATCTATAATGAGACTGATTTAAAATCCAAATGATAAGACAAATTTCGAAGGAGATGTGGAAAGCACCACCTAAATCATGTTGCAAAGTGGACATGGACAAGCCAGGACTCCTGGGCCGACTAGCATTGGACAACATATAGAAATAAGACAAACAAATGGATCTTTGACTTCGATAGGAATTTTAGAAAATGAATATACTAACCATTGAAATTAAGGTTTTATTTTGGACATTATGGATAGCATGGATTGAGGGTCTTAGAATAATCAAGTTAAACTTCCTCACGATGACGTAAAAGATAATATTTTTAATATTGGATTTCAATTCTGACAAAAGCATTGATTATAAGGATCTAATTATCCTCATCCGATATTACCACTGCCCACTAGCTTGTTAAATTGGATGTAGATTTGTGCGTTAAGTATAATGAGTAAATAGCTATCCCAAAAAGAGATAACGGAGGCAACCAAATCGAAGACCTTTCAAAAAAGACACTCTTAGTTTGAGAGGCTTCAAAGTCCTTAATTAGCAAGGCAAGCGCTCGAAATGGATTGGATCGGGTGTATATATATAAGTTGTGCCACGTTATGGGTTGACACGGTATGGTTTATGAATAAAATATAAAAAAAATATGTTTAAAATAAAATTATTTTTAGTTTTTCTTCCTCACTTTTACTCCCCCTCTTTCTCCCCAAACCCTAACCGCTCGATTGCACCATTGGTTGGCATGGACCATAGGAAGTCTACCGTGCAATTATAGTCCAACACTGTTTATCATGGTCCGGATTTGACAAGGCTATGATGGAGTCATGTTAAGAACGACTCAATCCATTTAACATATTTACCCACGGTGTGGCTCTTCAATGAATGCGCAGCCGGGTGTTGATTTTTCCTTTTCTCTTTAGATTTATTTGCAGTGAAACATAAATAAATAAATAAATAATATATAGTGCTTAGATTTTGACGTCGGAGGCAAAATTAGGTTTTGGATATTAGTTTAGAATATGCTTATCAGGTGCAAAAAGTGCAACAAATGGAGGATAAATCAGAAGGATCTCCCATCAACAAGAAACGGAGACGACAAGTCCAACACGGAGATCTCAAAACCGATGGCCAACTCGTTATCGAGGAGGAAGATTCGCCAGAACGATCTGTCTGTCTAGGCTAGTTCGCATTTTCCCTACCGTTGTTTTTCGGCGATATTTGTTCGTGTATTTGACGCATTCGAATTGTAAAAACAAGTGTTCAAAATAATTTTTGATCGACCTTAACTGACAATTCCGTTTTCCGAAATTGTTTTTAGAAATTGTTTATTATCCACGAAGTGCTAAATTTATTATCTGCTCGCAGAGGATAGTCTTTCCTTTAGCGATACTTTGGTGGCGCTTCGGATGATGCGTGCTCAGTTTCCGAAAATTGAGAAGGTTTGTAATCGAACTTACACTTGCAAACTGTTGCCTTTAACGAGTTGGCAATGTGTTACAATATGCAGTGGCCTACAGCTTTGACAAAAACTAGCTCTGTATGTCATTTATCTTTAAAATGCAGATTAAATTTATGGTGATTATGTATTTTCTTTCGGTTCTATAAGATCAAGAATTTATATTTTTTGGGAGATTAGAAATACGCTACTCTTATGAAAGTTACAAGATCGTCATTTAAATTAGTCGAGAACAAAGTCAAAGACTCTAAATATTGAGAATGTTTAGGATTTATACGAACCCTGGAGAAGTTGAAACGTTGTGGCTAATTTACGGATAAAGTTGTGTGCACATAGCTGATTATTCTCAATAAGGGTTACATGGTGGTTTGGTACCACTTACGCTAGTCAATGATCTGGGTCTAATAGCATCAAGTCCAGCTCTCCATCTTACATATAAATATAAAAGTCTACAAAATTACGTTTGAAAAATGTGTAAAGCCTGTTGATGGTGCAAATATCTATTCAGTTTTTATTTATTTGAACTTTTCTGAGGTCTCATTGAAGAGAAGAGTGAAAGAATGGGAAGGAAAATGGGAACACGAGTCAAGTAACTATGTGTGATTCACTTGTTGAAGAGACAAGATGGGGTCAACGTCATAAAGCATGCCATAGAAAGATTTATGCAAATTCATCTTACTGAGTTGTGAATTTGTCTTGCCATGGTCCTCTCACTAATGGCTATCTGTTATTTTTATCTTTGCACACAGGTGTCAATTCGACCCTTCATTTTGCGCTCACAACTATATAGCAGTATCAAGGACAGAACCCAGGTTGATCGTGAATTAGAGGTCTGGTTTTGGATGTGGATCAATTTTGGTCATTATCGGCAAGTCAGATTCATATGCTCACATGGATTGGAATGGTGCTTGTAGATGTCAAATTGCACATAAATAAGTGAACCATGTTTTCTTTTTATTAAAAATATAATTTTTGTCAAGTTGGTTTCTCAATTAAAATTTGTAACCGAAGAAGATAAGTTTTAGCAAAGGGTGTGCAGGAGGCATCCACGATAAAGTTCAAAGCATAAACAATAATTAGCTTTTTAATAGCACAGCTGATTTTTTTTGGCTTGGCAAATAACAAAGGTGTATGAAACCAGAATTTAAGATGCAAAAAACATCTGCAAAAAAATTCAAATATTACATTCTAATGATTGTACAAATAGGGTCTTTGAACAGTCATTGCTGGATATGGTGTAAAATATAGAAGGAGAGGATTTGTAAAGGTGATGAACTTATGATAAACTGGAATGCAAGTTGATTTTCTTAAGTTAGAAACGACAATTCACCATACATTTTTCCCCTTTAACTGGCGATCCTAAGATATGTTTATTGGTCCGAGATGTTCTTTTAAGGTGCAACACTTCTTCCGTTAGGCACGGAAGCAGTATGGATTTTGTTTGTCCACTATAATGCAGCGTGGAAGATGTTTTCTTTTCACCTGTCAGGCTTTAGCAATTGAAAATGGACTGAAGGGCATTTTGTTTAATTTTTGTTTTCTTGTTGTAGATAATTTCTCGCCATCTATCAATTGTGAATTATATCCTTTTTATTTTTTGGCAAAAATGGTAAATTTGTATTGCCAACTCAGAGACCTACATGAACAATGGGATGGAATTTACAACTAAAAAGTACTTACAGCCACACAAAACCTCCTAGTTTGCTATACTATGCTGCTGATACCAGCCCTTGAAGGGGCGAGATTGTACCCAAAACCTCACACTTCACACTCTATGAATCAGAGATTCGGGTTAAATGCTTGTAACTTTAATAACCTTCTGCTTCTTTTGTAACCGAAGGTGATGCATCACTGCAGCATGCATTACTCTTCTAAACCAAGTAGCCAAACTTTAGGCTCTCACAGCACTAATAAACACCATTCCTGCCATTGCATGCTTTACCTCATAGCTTTACTCTGCTTAGCATCTTTTATGTTACATAATTTGATAGTTCACAGCTTCAGAACAAGTGATGTCTTGTTTCTTTCTCTTATTTGCGCAGAATGCTGTTGTCATGCTCAATTAAGTTTATCTGCTCTAGCTTTCCTGTTGTCCTAAGCCTATTATTGGCTACTAGCCATAGGATGGATGGATGACATGGAATAATGTCTTCCCCAGACCACTTCCTTCCAAACAACTTTCTGCTTTGCTTAGCAACATAACAATAGGCACTCTCCATACGAATCTGTCAAAAGTTGCTCTGCACTCAGTGTTATAAGTGACCACAGTGTCTCTGAATTCATGGGCTTTCAGCAGGGAAAACCATATTCAAGAAGCACATAGTTTCACTTGGATGCTCCATAGACTCGTGCCATTCTAGTTACTACCATGAATCCACCTAACCCTAGCCTTTCTTCTTTGTTTGCCACTACCCAGACATGCTTAAACAGAGCTGCTCTGTGCCATTGCTGCATGTTCTTAAATCTCAATGCCATGATACCACCTAATACTAGCCTTTCTTCTTTGTTTGCCACTGCTTGGACATGCTTAAACAGAACTGCTCTGTTTCACTGTTGCATGTTCTTAAATCTCATTGCCAGCACCACCATAAACTTTGTCTTCACAACTCTAATGCTGCCAGTGACTTCCTCCTGTTCATTTACAGTACTTTTTTATTCAATCTTGACAATATCAACAATTTCATGAGCAAATAAATTGAAGTTTGATCTGTATATGTATGGTCTTGGACCTTCAATAATGATTTTTCTTTAGAGTCCGGTTACTTATAGGATCCTATTGTATAGGATTGCCATATTCTAGGAGCCCAAATTATGTTATTAAATAAATCCTCCATCTGTTGTGGATCAAGGGCTCCTTTCCCTTCAAACTCTGATTCTTGGGGATTTTTGTGGTTCCGGAGGATCCAACTACAGGAGAACTAGGATCAGAGAGCTTTCCTCCCTTTTTGGATGAATCTCGTGAATTCATTTCATAGAAGTTCATTGATATATTTTTTGGAAAGCAATTCATTCCCGTAACAAAACATTTTAAGATGAGGAAATGTGTTCTCAATAGACAAGACTGTAGCCAGCAAAAGAGAGAACCCTGGAGCTCCAGCGTTTAATTCTTGCTGTGACTTAATTAATAACCAATTTTAAATTCTTATTCCTTTGAATGTGATTTCTTTATTTGAGACAACAGAATAACAATGAGAAAAGGTTCTTATCAAAAAAAGATCCTGTTAATGATAAAAAAATAATAATATGTAGACCCTTAAATATTAATCCACATATAAGTATTATTTATTCCTTTATGAGATGTTTGAACGGGTTTTTTTTACAGCTAAACCTAAGCACTGCTTTAAGCGAGTTGTAAATGGCGACTTTATATTTTGCTGTATAGCTAAAGGGAGCCTTGACACAACAGTAGGGTTGTTGCTGTGATCCACTGGTCATGCGTTTTTGTTGTTGATTTGACATCTTGTATAATAAACCCAATAGTTGTTTCACCCCGGGCTGCCCCTTTTAATGCTTTGTGGTTTGCATGAATGAACTTTCTGGATTTTTTCAGATGTAAAATATGTACTGGAGAAAAACGTTATGGCTTAAAAAGAAATTAGCCTGGATGCTCAATCAATGTTTCTCTTGATTGTTGTTATTCAGCTTCTCACATCGTTTTTACTGAGTGATAGATTTTATTTCTATATGCAGTCACTACAAAGGGACAGAGTTCTGCGCATTTTTAAATTAAGTACAGGGCAGGATGATCATGCGATATTGTTTCTTGATGACTATGTAAACCAGGTTCTTCCTTTTTTCTTATTTCTTTCAGCATTTTAAAATTTCTTCCTACCTCTCAGCCCCAAAATAGTCTTCCTTTCTTTTCATCTTGCATGTGTAAGGAAATTTGAGGTAGGTCAGAATCTGGACGGATAATCAGGGAAGGAGAAGTTGACAGTGAAGCCATATCAGAGGGGGAGAGCAGATTTAGATGATGCCAATGATTGGACTTAGAAGGGTTAATTTTGATAATTGATATTAATGCAACTAAAGGTACACTTAGCTAGGAAGCAGACTCCAATATAATCTTCTAAAAATAAGAAGATAGTCAATCTAGTAAAATCCTAACTTACCTGAGATGAAAATCGTGGCTAAATAGCCTGAAAAATAAAAAAATGTGAAATGACAAGAAATGATCTACAATAACAAAAAATAGGATGGTTTGGATCTTGGTCTTCTAACCTTATTTTGATAGATATATGAAACAATAATGGCTTATTTGGTAGGATGGAATAGAAATTATATTCTTATATTATTTTTAGTAAAATTATTATTCCATTTTTGTAGAATAGTATGAGGAATAAGGTGGGAATAGTGATAATAATAATAATTAAACCTAATAATAATAATAATAATAATATGTAGGAATAGCAATACCCAAAGGAATATTTATTTCCGATTAAATTTGTTACCTAACGGAGGAATTTCTATTCCCACATTATTTCCTCCAACCAAATATGCTATAAAAAATTAATTCCTAATTTAATTTTATCCATTCCAAGTTGCTAACTAAATAAGAGATTATTAATTTTAAATTATATTCTCACCTTGTTCTATTTCCAAAAGATAGTTATTGTATTCTCATATTATTTAATTCCAACAATTAAATATAGCGTAGGGGCAAGGGATAGAAGAGAATGAGAGGAAAGAGGATGGAAACCATGGGAAACATTAAGTCACCTGATGAAATGTGGATAGATTAGATCTGGATGTGGCTGTTGCTCTGAGCTGATGAGGATTCAACCCACTCTTACCTCAGCTAAGGAAGAGAAGATTAATAGACTTAAGGGCTAGGAGAGATCAGATGAGAAGGGAGGAAAATCAACAATTCATCACTGGCTCCTTAAACATAGATATTATGGGTCGATGTGTAGTCACCAAACTAGTGCCCTAACAGGAAACTAAAATCTTAAAATATTACTAAGTATTATATCCTACATGATAATAGCCTAATATAATTTTGACACAATTAATCCCTAAACAAAAGCAAATATCCTAAAATGCTACCAAAATATTGAAAAAACCAATACTGACCATCATAGTATTGAAATATAAAAATTTGTGCCAAAATGACAGATGCAAAAAAGAACAAAAAGGCTTTGGATGCGTAATGGGCCTTGAAGTAGTATTTCTACATCTCCTTTTTCCAGATCTCTCCACATTGATTACTTGTTAATGGTTGATCAAGTTTGATGGTCCAATATGAAAAATGAGCTATTTTTTTTTTTTCCTCAAAACTTGTCCTGGAAAACTGCCTAGGCTTGCAAGACATTGTTTACAATAAGACCTAAAACTATTGGTTCTCTTCTGTTGGATGGAAAAATTTTGTAGTTTCCTTTGTTTAATAGACAGAAGAAATAAACAGAGGCATATGTAGAACATGAATGCTTGATTTCTCTATTATGACCTTATGCAACTATCCTTAATCATTTGAAACCCTCATACTTTTAAATTTTCCTCTCTCCAGCACAGTGGTTAGTAGTTCTTGTGGGTATTTGCATTGAAAGAGCAAATGCTACCTTGATTCTAGACTGGTATGGCACAATTCACATCTGTCATTTTTCAATGATGCCCTGATTGGAGTTTGTCTCTTGTTAGTAAGTGGTGTGTTGTAAGCCAACACATGAAAGCAGTCCTTTGGATATTTTTCCTTCCCACCCACAGCTTGCACCGGGAGATTTTGGCTGACTTTTTGTCTGATATTATTGTAAGATGTACTAGTGAAACATCCTGGCGCACTAGGTAGCTATCTGATTAATCTGTTGTTTAAAATGCATTTCAATTTTTTTGGTTATAGCTAGAAACTTGTTTAACAACCAAGACCGACCTGTTCTGTCAAAAACTTAGATTTCCAAACTCCAGCAGTGCAACGAATCGTGAGTAGTCCATCAATTCTTTGTAGGTAGATTATGCTATGAAAATGTTGGAGACTAAGAAGAAAGACAATGTTGCAGTTTTTGATTGGTTCAAGACTCATGTTATAATGTCCAAGTTGGAACCCAGTATTGACCATCATGAGCTGGTAAGTCATCTATTAGTCAATTAATGATTGTTTATTGTCTATTCTTTTTCTGCTTGTTGTATGTTGGTTACATTTATAGTTTCATTTGTATCCCTTGTATCTCTCACCTTCCCCATCCACCCATAATATAAAAGGCACTTGTTTAAGTGCCAATATTCAGAATAAATGTATCATCTAAAACTTGTATCGTCCAATATTTGTGATGATAGAAAAATTAAATAATGCAACTATGTGCATTGCATATGGTTAACTTCATCCCCAACTAGGAAATAATTTTCCTATCTGACATAGGGGCATAAGAACTCTCAGTCTCTCTACTCTATAATGAACAAAGTCAAAACGAGTACCACTTAAGTATGCCTTTTCTAGTGTTACTAGACTCTTTCAAATATGCCTTTGGGACCTGTCTATTTTTTTCCAAGCTCTTCGTTGTATTAGCAGGGATAGTTTCAGATGTTTGTGGAAATATTTCTCTTGCATTGTTTGTCTCTTTCTGTTCGTTTTTATTGACCACCATCTCTAATGTGCTGCTTCTAATATCAGTGTTTACTCTTATCAAATGGGGGCAATGTGAAAGATGAGCACATTTCTCTCCTGATCAACGCAGGCGTTCTTGTAAGTGAAGTCAGGCCCTTCTAGTTACTGTTTTTTTTTTTTTTTTTAATTTCTTTATATGATTTTAATTGTGGTATAGTTTTTCCTCTTTTTGCCCATGCGGGGCCTTGAAACTTTTCAATGGACATCTGATCCTGGCAAGTTATGTTGGTCTTCTACATCACAAACCTATTATCTCTAAAATTTTGTAATGCTTGCACATGAGGAAAGCATAAGGATTAACCTGGTAAATTTCGTATCAATCTCCTAGTGTGGTTGAAAATTGGAAAAGTGCAACACAATTTGTTAGTAAGGGCTGGGGGCCTACAGTTCTGTGCTGGACATCTGGTTTCTGTTTTATTTTCCTCTTCACCCCTTCATGTGTAGACTCCTCTCTCGTTTGCTTTCTCTTTCTGTGGTTCATTGTGATTGTACACTTGATTGCACATATTTTGGACTACTCAAACTATTTTTTCTTATATTTCTCACTCTGTTCATATGATGATGTTATGCTCCTGACATTTCTAATTCATCCCAGACCCGGCAACTTATAGATCCGAACATGTACTGGTTCGCCATTCCTAATATTGGTTCCATACTCAAGGGGCTCTCTCAGGTATGTAATTCTTTCTGACATTTGGCTACTTTTTTGTAGAGATCATAAGTACTTGCATTTTTCCGAGTGGGTGTTCCCTTGGTAGTTCAAATAAGGGTTACGAGGAGTTAAGATTTTAAATAAGTGATGGTAGCCAGCTGGCCCATGAGTGGGGCATTCTTGTTGCTATTATGAAATTCTCAGTCACTGGTCCATGAATTCATCTGCTTGTACTTTCGATATTGGCTGCATGATTGATAAAGCTATTTTTGGTATTGTTCTGAGATGTCTACGCTTTTTCTGCGTTGAGTGAAGATATTTATGATCTCTTATCATATTTGCTGAACAAAGGAAAGGAAATTTGGAAATCAGAAGGAAAACTGCAATCATATAAAGTTTGACAGTAACTTTACTGTCCAGCCGTATCTATTTTTTTTCGTGAGGATGCCAGTGCTATTTTCTTTTTAACAACACATGATCTAGAAAGTACTCGGTATTATAGGTAGTCTGATTTATCATGCCTTCTCAAGTCTTGATTATTAATCTTCAATATTTTTGTCTGTTAGGGCAGTATTTGACACAGTAGACTAAATGCTGTATTTAGAATAAAGTACCTTGAATGTTGCTTGAAGATATATCAACTATATTTGGCTCGATTAATTAAATGAAGATAACAATATGCAAATTATGAGTTTGTAATTTAGGAATTTAGTTAGCACGATGTGAAATCTGTAGCAAAAGCAAGAAGGTCAACCATGTTAGCAGTACGAATTTCACGGGCTTTTGATTTTTTTCCCAGAAGCAGTTTATCTGACCTGCTAATATGGCATGGGAGATTGTTACTAGGTTGCTTTTGTTTGGATGTATCAAAATGAAGGAATTGGTTGCCAGTTAGCATTAATATTTTCACAAAAGCACCCAATGAGTTCAGTACCTGGAGATTTAAAATTTCCTTATCAATTGTCGTATTCATGTTCTTATTTGCAAGTGCAATGGAAGTGTGCTCGTTCTTTTCAATATTTATATGGAAGAAAGAAGATTGAAAGCCGTTGAACAGATTAGTGTCCTAAAAAAGAAACGTTTGCATACAAGAATTCCTGATCTCTTAGTTAGACATGAAAAAAGAAAGGAAATGAAATCGCGTTACCACAGTTATTTTCCTAATTGGCATTTAGGGACTTTGTAATTTTCATTCTCTCCGACTGTTTCTCAGGGAAGAAAGGAATTGCTGTCATTCCTAAATCGCAGGAAATACAAAGAAATGATGTTGGCTCATCTTGAAAAAAAGCGCCTTCGGCGTTCTCTGCTTGATATGAGATTTCATCTCCGTGATTTAATTGGTTCTGGACATGTCAAAACCGTTGAAACGCCTACCGGCTTAGTTGTTCGAGTTTCAAAGGACTAACTGCCTTGGAAGAAGGAACAGCATGTCTCCTAAATCTTTTCTCAAAAGAAGTTTCCCGCTGCCAAGCTCGTCAAATTGAGAGCAAATAACAGGCTTTAATCAGTTTCAGGGAGCATCTTTACTGATTGTTAAAAGGTTAGTGCATTTTCTGACCGGCCTTTCATTCTATGATATCCTAATTGGCTTCTTCAGTATTTGTCATGTTGTGAAATGAGGCTCTTTGTAATATGTTTATGTTATGAAAACAGAAGATTGAAAATATTTAGCTGACTTCCATGCCGTAGATAAAATAAGCCCACGTTCTTCTCTGGGTATCATCTCTACATTAACTCTGTCCTCTGCATACATTTGCCTTTGTAATTACCCTTAGAAATACATGAAAGGTATCTTTTGGGATCCCACCACCATAGCTGTGTTAAGGCTGACTGTTTTCAGTCTGCTTCTGTGTTCCAGGTTCCTTCCCATGAGCTTCTCCTGAGCAATATGATCCATCAGCTTATGAACTCACTTGGTTATTCAAATGAGGTTGAAGGATAGATTAATGGATTGCTTGCCCTAAAAGAAGTTGAACCCAGCTCCTGTAATCAACAAATTAAACACTCAAGTCATCATAGAGGGTGCCCTAAAAGACTACAGGAGTTCAAATTGGTGACATGGTTTCGGTCTTGCTGCCGGGAGACTAGATTAGATTATTCATCTTATGGGTCTGTATGAATTGGGGTGCCTTTGCAAGTTATTATCGAGCTGGGCCGTGGTCAATTGGAATCGACGTTACAACTTCAATTCCTAATAGCTGAACCTTCTTTCTGTGCCAGTCTTTCTTTTTGACATCCATCAGTTTCTTTACTGCCGCTATCGCCCGTCTTCTTATATTCGGGTTGGGCCAGTCATGTAACGTGTAAAAGTAATAAACAGAAAGCCTTGGTTTCTTCTGTTATTATTTTTGGATGCTCTGTTTTATTTTCTTACTAATCTTAATATGATTTCAAGTCATTAATTTGACTTATGCCAAAACAAACGTACTGTTTTTTTTTTGACAATTCATCATCATGTCACAGCTAATTGCTTACGTGAAACTTGGAAATATTTGAATTCCTTGGCCTGTCTTTTTGCGGTTAGGGGACAATGACTTTAGAATCTTATCCTTCTTTAAATGTGACGTGACATTTGATGATTGCTTCGTGTTCCCCAGTAAATTATGACAACCCTCTTTTATGTATACTTTTTCTCCGTAGTAAACAGTATTTGTAGTTAATTGATTGCGATTCGGGAGGCTCCATCCATGCTCGATGGAGTCCATATTTTATATTTAAAAAATATATTAGC
>JAODPA010040018.1:0-12051 GCA_025585075.1 Nepenthes mirabilis | reverse complement strand
TATCTTAGAATTTGATACGTCCTGAATCCAAATTTTAAATAAATTTAAATTAAATCGGTTGTTTGAGTCCAATTTCGTCTATTGAGTTTGGATCCTACACACCACAACAACGAACAAGAGATCAGGTGTTGGTGGGATATTGTCCCACCGTAAATATTCTGACGCTCAAATCAGCCAATAGCCTTCAAATTAAGAAGGTAAAAGTAAATAATGTAAGAAAATGTAGAGAGTGTTTGAGATTGGTGAGTGCTTTCATTAAAAAAGGTTTTGTTAGCTCGTCAGAAGTTCTGACTCTAAGCACTGTGTTCACTGGGAACGTAGTGGCAAAAAGAGAGAGAGAGAGTTTGTAGTCTAAAAGCATGTGAGCTTTTCTGCAGAGAGTTTTTCTGGGCAAATAAAAGCGTACCTTGGAGTGAAGACTCCATGACCTTTTATAGTTGTTATGTTTGGCGGCCTTCCTTTTATAGAAAGGATTGATTCTCGCGCTCTATTAGGCTCGCTGCCTTTTCTGGCGTTAAGCTTTTATGGAAATAATGGCCATTGCCTTGATTGTTTTCCTTCTGCGTTCTATAACCGTTAGAGTTTACAGTAGACAGGAGGATTTTAGTGCTCTCCTTCAGGGATGTGGGTTGAATCTGCTGATAATCATTGCAATTGATATTACATTCTGTGAAGAGCGCGAAATTAGAGGAGAGGACCATTGTTTGTCGTGGACAGTCGCGTGGGCTAAATTCGGCTTGGCCCACTTGAGGCCTAATTTTCAAATGGTCCACTAATCACGCTTCCGATCAATGAAAGTGTTGACTGTCTCAAGAGCAAGTCGTCCGTCCTACTCTTGGGCTTCTTTTGGCTCATTGGGCTTTTCGTTCAGTCAATGATGAGTGTTGACCGTCCAGTCCCAAATGGGCGATTGTGGATCTAGACCGTTCCTCCTTCTTCGGCCAGCCCATTACTGGTGTACTCATCACTAGCCTCCCATACTGGTGGTCCAGGACTTCGGCCTCCAACATATTCAAGATGGGTTGCAAGTAGTTGGGTTGCTTGCCTGAAGTGACCTGGCGGAAACTCTTGGTCTGTTGATTGTATTGCATGTAGTTGCTAACCATGACGTCTAGATTGGGAAAACTGACTTGGAAGATCGTTGACCGGATTCGTTGACCTCCTTAGCCAAAATTCAGAGGATTGATGAAGGAAACATTGACCAAATTCGTTGACCATCTAGACCGGAATCCGAGAGCCTCCAATGAGGAGTTGACCGGATTCGTTGACTGTCTGGATTGAAATCCGAAGAACTTCTAAGAATAGTTGATCGGATTCATTGCCCGCCTGGGTAAAAATTCGGAGAACTTCTGATGAAGAGTTGATCGGATTAGTTGATTGTCTGAGCAAAAATTTGGAGAACTGGTGGGAGTTGGAATGATGTGCCATCATGCCACCGGACTGTTAGTTAAAAAACTGGCAAGGTGTTTGCATGCAGTAAATTTACGATTTTGATAATTAATACGTAGATGATCTAACTCGACTGTACCCATTCAGAAAATGACATGTGTAAGCAATGATGGGCGCACGTTTACGAGACAGTTCACCTTCTCCGGCGTTCACACTCTTTTAAGTTGTCAATCTGTTACTTTTCAAATTTCTCATACTTTCCTTTAACTTCTCTTCTTGAAAATTTTTTTAAGTGTTGTGCTCTCTTCCTTCTCCTGTTTTCATGGTGCCTTCTGTAACTCAAATCGCTTCAATCATCAAGGCCAGTGAGGAGAGGGAGCTGTCTGTCGAGTACAACATCCCCAAGTCGATCGTCTTCAGGATGCCCGGTGAGGGAGACAGGGTGTGCTCTTCTTCTAAGGGCTTCACCACCATTTATGAGGCCCACTTGAGGAGTCGGTTACGCCTCCCAATTCCTGACGAGTTTCTTGATATTCTGACAGCCTTTTGGATCCCCATAGCACGATTCTATGCCAATGCGGTGTGTTATTTGTGTACGCTATGAATCTTTCTTCACTAGCATTCAAAGCTGTTAACTGTGGGAGTAGTCAGAGTGATGTTCCAATTCATCCAGGGCGACGAGTGGGTGTCCCTCTCTCCGCGAGGACTCCAAATCAATAGTGCTATATATGATTTCCTGAAGAATTAGAAGAACTGGTTCTTCTATATTCACGTTGTTTCGTCCTGGCCCTTTGTCAGATATTGGGGCAGGGTGCTCGACATTTATAATAGGACACCACCAAAGAGGAGATTGCTGCAGTGCATCCGCTTCTAGAGTTGGTGGAGGGCCACCTTCTGGAGTTCCAGAGAGACCATTTGGTTTCTCTAGCTGAGGCCAAGAAGGCACAATGAGGACCACCTTCTCCGGAGTAGAAGATGAAGGTGTCTTCCCCTAAGAGGAAGGCAGACGCCATTACGATCGGGTCTGCCGACACGACTTCCAGCAAGGAAGCTCTCAAAAGTCCAAGCTAGAAGAAGGCAGTGACGATGATGCCTTCTTCTTCTTCTTCCTCAGGGCCAGGCTATATTATAGCTGGCCAGTTCATTGGGACTGGAGATAGCTCTGATGAGGGTGGAGTTGAGGCCACTATGGAGACATATAGGTCTAGGCTGCGCTCCGCTGTGAGCAGTGACGTTCTTGCTCTACCATAGTCGGAGCACCTGGTAGTGCTATCGGAGTCACCCGTGGAGCCTTCAGCCGAACAGATTGCTAGACTGTCGGAGGAGTCAGCTGTTGAAGAGCTCCTAGAGGCACCTGTAGAGCCTCCTACTGCACAGGTTGCTGGATTATCTAAAGAGCCTGCTGCTGGTGAGTCTTAAGAAGTGCTTGAGGTGCCAACTGCCGGAGAGCCTCAAGAGGCAGTTGGCGTCTGCATTGAGGTGATGGAGGAGCCTACCACTGGAGAGCCTATTGAGGCGGTGGGCTTTACTGTGAAGGTGCTAGAGGAGTCTACAATGGAGATCACTGCTGGGCATGCTAAGGAGATTTTTGTTTCCAATCCTCCACCGCCAGGGCCAAGGTCTTACAGTAGGCTAGTGAGGCCGGAGCGTAAAGTCTGGCAGGTAAACCTTCACAACTTTCCTTCTCCTGTTTCTCTCCATTACTATTACTTAATGTTCTTGGTCTTTGCAGGAGAAGAAAATAATTGGTGTGGTTAGTAAGGGGTTTTGCCAAAGAGACTTGATGATCTTTGATAGTGACAGAGAGATCGTCTAGCTCGAGGAGGAGATGAAGCTGCTTAAGGCGGAGCACCTAGATGACACAACTGCCCTTCAGACTATGGTGGCAAGCATGGCGGAGGAAAATATTTGGCTGAAGGAAGAGAATGCTAAGCTAAGAGAGGAAGCTGATCTAGCGGCGAAGCACATTGACCAGCTCTCGGGACAGTTGACATCGCTGGAGAATGAGTTGGCAACTCGTATACGTCCCAATGAGGTCTTCGAGATGTTGTGGGCATAGGTGTGGGAAGGTGTCAATATCAGTCGACGCATTGCGCTGTTGATTGATCATAACTTTTCAGTTAAATTTTCTGACCCAACAAACCGTTCTGCCCAGCATTGCAAGAACATCGTGAGATAGCCCCGGAGCGGTCAGGGGCCATCGCCGCCTCCTCCTGGGAGCTCCGCTTCGTTGTAGATTTTGTACTCTTATTTTTTAAAATTGTTGTAATTATGAACACACATAATTAATAAAATGGTCATTTTATTGATATTCTGCATCTTTGCCTTAATAGTCGTTTCTCAATTATTACTATTGCATTATCTGGCTGTCATAGTGCGTTGCATGCAAGATGGCCTTTTGCCTTTCTTGAGATATTAGTGGCACTCTCTGATGAATTTAAGTCCAGGAGAAGATATCAAGGTGGACCCTGATATTAGGTCAAGCCTGTTCTTTACTTATGAGTAGAGGCTTAGCGGTGCTACCCAAGTGTGAATTTGGGTGGCTGATTTTTGGACGGAGTACTTTTATTCTTGTCGACCATCATTGACTGACATGCTATCTCCTTGTGCAGGAGGTCATCACGTATGCTACTTATGCCTCTTAAGATTTTGACCGCGAATGGGTCACTTGGATAATAAAGGTCTAATTCGACCGTCAATAGGCCACCTGAATGACTAGGGTTTAGTTACGATCACTTATGGGCCGTCTGGATTATTAGAGTTTAGTTACGGCCGTTTATGGGCCACCTGGATGATCAAGGCTTAGTTACAAGTGGGTGAAAATCTGTCCAACTTAGGAACAGTTTAGGTCGTATAACTTTACAAGTAGACACACATGCATATGAAAAAGAAAAAGAATATGGTGCAAGTAAGAAAGAAAAAGTATATTCTTTTATTAATAATAAACATTGTGTCATTTTTATAAGCATACAGATGGATGACCTACCTATGCCCTTATTGGAAATAGCGCTTGAGATAGACCGCGTTCCATGTCCGTGGAATCAACTTGCCGTTCAGGGTCCGGAGTTTATATACTCCATTCCGTAGAGCGACGGAGATTAGAAAAAGGCCTTCCCAATTTTGAAAAAGTTTATTCTAGTTGGTGGTTTTACCTATAGTTTCAATACTTCGTAAGATCAAGTCACTAATTTTGAAGTATCGCGCTTTTACCTTTTGGTTGTAATAGCGTGCGACTCGTTATTGATAGGTTACTGTTCGCAGTCTAACAGCGTCATGGGCTTCCTCCAACAAGTCTAGGTGTTCCCAAATTTTCTGAGTGTTACCTTGTGGGTCAAAGAACTCAACCCTAAGACTTGGAAGCTCAATTTCAACTGAAATTACTGTTTTAGTTTCGTAGCAGAGACTAAAGGGCATCTCGCGAGTCGATTCATTTGGAGTAGTCCTGTAAGACCATAGGACGGAGGGCAATTCGTCGACCCAGGAGCCCCCTACGCCTCCTTGGTCTTCAAACCGTGGAGTAACGTGTGGTTTTTGACCTCCACATGTACGTTGGCTTGTGGGTATGCCACTGAAGTGTGGACCAATCTGATACCTAGATTGGTGTAATACTTGGTGAAACATTTTTGAAGAATTAGGTTCCGTTGTTAGTTATTATGACTTCTAGAATGCCAAATCTGTTGACTATACTTTGACGGACGAATTCTAAATCGTTGTGCTCCGTGATCTTGATCAGCGGTGTAACTTCCAACCACTTGGTGAAATAGTCGATACCTGCGATGATGAATTTCCTTTGTCTCATTGCGATGGAAAATGAGTCGAGAATATCGAGCCTTCATTGCGCAAAATGCCAAGGAACTTGAAGAGATCTTAGTTCAGCGAGCGGTTGATAGTGAAGATTACCATGGAGTTGACAATTTTCACGCTTCTTCATGAAGTTGAGGGCGTCCTTTTTCATTGTCGGCCAGTAACTAGCGCATGATTTTGAACGCTACGTTTTTGCCGCCGATATACGATCTACATATCCCAAGGTGAATTTCACTTAAGGCATAGTCTGCCTTCTCAGGAGTTAAGCACCGGAGGTACGAAATCGAGTAGCCACGGTAATATAGCTGTCCATCGACTATGGTGTACCAGCTGGCTGTCTTATTGATCCGCTTGGCTTTGTCCGCGTTGTCTGGCAGTGCTCCGTCCACCAGGTATCTTCGGTAATATGTCATCCAAATCTCCGCGTCAGAGACCCGCATGTCTTCCTATTCCTTAGTCCTGGGAGTGCTCAGGACTTCCTGCATATTCCTCGAGTACTGTTCTTGATTTTTAGTCACTGTTGTCCTGGTAAGTTAATTGGTCTTCCAATTCTCAGTTCTGGGAATGTGGACTAGGGTCACCTTGTCAAATCTCCTGCTAACTTCCTTCACCTTGGCCAAGTATTTGCTAAGTGAGGGTTGTATGCCTTAAACCTCCCGCTAACCTGGTTGACAATCAACTCAGAGTAGTTGTAGACGGTCAGTCGTCTGACTGAGCACTCTTTAGCTAGTCTTAACCCAACATACAGGATTTCATACTCAATAACGTTGTTGGTGGTCAGAAAGTCAAGTCTAAGGGAGTAATTCACCTCAAACCCATCAGGGGTCCTCAGGACCACTCCGGCTCTGCTATCTGAGTCCATAGACGATCTATCCATGTTGAGGATCCACTCTGGCTCATCCCCGTGTTGTTCTTCATCCTCAGCGGGCTGTTCAACGGGAATTGGTGTCGTAGTCTTGACGATAAAATTGGTCAGAGCTTACCCTTTGATGGCTATGCTGGGTTAGAATTCAATGTCGAACTCTCCTAATTCGATAGCCTACTTTACTAGTCGTCCAGAAACGTCGGGTTTCTATAAAATACTCTTTAGAGGTTGGTTGGTTAGAACTACCACACGATGAGCCTGAAAGTATGGTCTCAGCTTTCGGGCGGAGAAGACAAGTGTCGAGTCTAACTTCTCAACACGTGGGTAGCGCGTCTCTGTGCCGGTCAACGTCTTGCTCATATAATAGACTGGCCGCTAAGAGTCGGAGTCTTGGCGCATGATGATAGAGTTGAGAGCCACCTTCGACACTGTCAGGTAGAGGTATAGCTCCTCTTCGTCCTTAGGTGACGTCAGTAACAGCGGACTGGCCAGGTACTACTTCAATTCGTTGAAGGCTGCCTCACATTTTACAGTCCATTGGAATCTATTTGCTTTTATTTCCCTCAGAGCCTTGAAGAAAGGTTAGTACTTATCCCTTGACTTGGCCAAGAAGCGGGACATGGCGGCAGTCTTCCGGTCAGCCTTTGGACATCTTTGACATTCCGCGGTGGAGTCATATCTGTAAGGGTCTTGATCTTGTACGGGCTTGCCTTGATCCCTCATTGAGAGACGATAAAATCCAAAAACTTTTCTGAGGATACTCCGAAGACGCAATTAGCAGGATTCAGCTTTATTTAATGCGCGCAGAGAACCTCGAAGGATTTAGCCAAATCACGAATATGATCATTGGTGGTCTTGCTCTTGATGAGCATATTGTCAGTGTACAACTTCATATTACGACCGTTCTATTTTTTGAACATTTTGTTCACGAGCTGCTGGTAAGTGGCACCCGCATTCTTTAAATCAAATGGTATGATCTTATAGTAGTAGGTGCATTGGTCTGTCATGAACGAGGTGTGCTCATTGTCCTCCGAGCTCATCCGAATTTGGTTATAACCTGAGTACGCGTCCATAAATCTCAGCAGCTTGTGTCCGGATGTTGAGTCCACTAACAGGTCAATCTTGGATAAAGAGAAGCTATCTTTTGGGTAGACTTTGTTAACATCAGTGAAGTAGACGCACATTTGCCATTTTCTATTACTTTTCTTTACCAGGACGATGTTGGAGAGCCAATCCGGATATTAGATTTCTCTGATAAAGCGAGCATCCAGCAACTTCTTTACCTCCTCTCGGATGGCGAACAATTTCTTCATGGAGTGGTTCCTCCGCTTCTACCTAATGAGCTTGTGGTCGGGATCGAGGACCAATTTATAGACCATCACTCTGACCAGAATCCTAAGCATTTCAGCGGAGGTACACGAGAAGACGACAACGTTCTGTCGTAAGAATGCGATCATCTCATCGCACAGTGTCCCAGTGAGTGAACTTTCGATCTACACGCATTTTTCCGGGTCCTCCGGATTCAGTGAGATTAGATCAGTAGCCGCACCAGACAACACTTGCTGAAGAGTTGCTTCATCTTGATGGTCAAGTTCTCCTACCATCTTGGTGTGGCCACTCGGTACGATCTGGAACATGTAATATGTCCGTTTGGTAATTTGGTCACCCAGCACTTTGCCAATACTGTATATTGTTGAAAATTTCATCTTGAGGTATGATACTGAAGTGACTACTCTGAACGCTGTTAGGTACGGGCGACCAAGTATCGCATTGTACACGAAAGGCAGGTCGACGACTAAGAATGTGAGTGTACGGCTCGCCGTTTTTGGGTACGTACCCAGGGTGACCTCCAACTGGATCATTTCTTAGACGGCTATCGACTCTTTGTCGAGGCCATAGAGTAGGTCTTCAGTAGGTTTTAATTGACTCTTTTTTAAATCAAGTTTAAAAAACGTATTGAGGTAAAGCAAATCAATGAAACTTTCATTATCAATGAAAATTCGTTTCAATTTATAGTTGATGCTACCGTCTGAAATGAGCGCGAATACAACAAGGGGATTTGCCTAGGGAGAGATTACATGACTCAGGTCATTATCGTTAAAGTTAATGACGTTGTCTTCTGTACGTTGTTTCTTCTGCTCAGCTTGCTACTCCTTATGATCCACTGGGGTCTTGACCAATCAGGTTGCAATGATATTAACCATTCTTGCCATGATCCAATTTGGTGGTGAGGAAGGCTCTAGTCCTTCTCCACCTAAGGCTCCAGAGCTCTGCTGAGGGCTTCTAACGAACCTGGTGAGGTGGCCCCTCCGAATGAGCTCATCGAGCTCCTGTTAAAGCGTCTTGCAGTCTTCCGTGAAGTGTATGGGAGATCAATAAAAATTGCAGTACTTGGTTGAATTTCCTCCCTCCGTTTTCTTAAGTGGTTTTGGCCACCTAAGAAACTTCTCCCCACAGATCTATATGAGGACGTTGGAGTATGTATCGGTCAGGGGCGTCAGGTTTATCAGCCCGTAGTCCATCCATTCTAGTGCTCCAACCCTGTGCTGCTTCCAGTAGGAGTGACTGCCGCCGCCGTGCTTCCTTTTTTCCACAATTAGGAAAGAGCGGTGCTGTTCATTTTGCTTGGGACGCTTAGCCTCATCGGCCTCTTCTGCTATTACGTAGGCCCTGGTGATAGTTCCACCTCCCAAAAGGTTTACAAATTTTTATGCGCCAGGTGTCTAAAGAAGTCCCCATGCGTTAAGATAGAGATGAAATTGCAAAGTTTTGTCTCTTCTGTGAACATGGGAATTCTTTTCGCCTCCACCACGAAGCGATTTAGAAACTTGTGCGAATTCTCTCCCTACTTCTACTTGATATGGGAATGATGTTAAGGCTGCTTCTTTTATCGGCGGCTGGAGGCATACTGCACCAAGAAGAGGTTAGAGAGCTCTCAGAAGTTTCGGATCAAATCTGATGGAAAACGATGGAACTAGATGCGGGCATCTCCCTTCAGCGTAAGAGGAAAGTAACGGCACATGATTGCGTCCTCTAACCCTTGTAAACTAAGATGAGTGCGAAAATGATTGAAGTGATACATAGGATCAGTGCTCCCATTGTAAGAGTCAAAAGTCGGCATCTTAAACTTGACTAGCATGGGACAGTTCAAGACCTTTGCCATAAAGGAAGATCTGTCCAAATCCATGGCAAGGTCGTCGTTCTTGAACACATGTTCTAGGATCTTCTCCACCCTCAAATCTTTGGAGATGGCGTCACCAGTTCTTTTGGAATTAAGCCAGATTCTCAACTCCGTCATTTCTCTGACGTTGCGAGTGATCAGCCGGCTACTACTACTAGCAGACCTAAGGATCCTAGAGGCTTCCTCCCGAGCCTAAGGGAAGGTGTCTGCTCGAGAATATCAGGGATTCCTCCGTTTTGAACTCTCCTCCGGAGTTCTATTGTCCAAACGTTCTTCGAGCCTTGAATGGCTCTGGGCGTGTGAGGCCTTCGGACCTTGAGTGTTGCCTAACCTCCTGATTTTCTTGGACGGCTTCTTTTTTTTTTGGCCTCCTTTCCTGGTGGCCGGAGTAGGGACAACTACGGGTAGAGCCCCCTGCTATACATTTTCCTGGCAGGCGCAGAGCACTTTGAGTATTTTGTTCATACGACTCATGTTCTTCGCTAGATTCTGAAAAAGGGGTGCTGGCACACCATTGACCACCCCATTAATCTGGTTATCAGTTGAGTGATCCCAGTCGGGTGTGGTTGTGTCTCTAGTAGGACTGCAAGCTTATGCTCTTGTATTCACCATGCTGTCTGATGGAAGGTGAAACTGAGAGAGATCGTGAAGAAAAGTGGTTGACTTTTTGTAAACTTTTCACAGACGACGCTAATAATACATCATGGATTTGAATTTCAAACAGATTTTAGGTCAAGTTGCTTGTTTGAGTCCGGCTCTATCCATTGAGTTTGGATCCTGCACATCGTAACTACGAACAAGAGGCCAGGTGTCAGTGAGAGGTTGTCTAACCGTAAATACTCCGACACTCAAATCAGTAAATAGCCTTCGAATTAATAAGGTGAAAGTAAATAATACAAGAAAAAGTAGAGTATATTTGATATGGGTGAGTACTGTCGTTGAGAGAAGTTTTGTTGGCTCGTGAAAAGAGCTGGCTCTAAGCACTGTGTTCACTGAGAACGCAGTGGCAAAGAGAGAATGAGAGAGCGTTTGTGGCTTGAAAGTGTGTAAGCTTTTTTGTAGAGAGCTTTTCTAGACAAACGAGGGCATGCTTTAAAGTGAAGACTCCATGGCATTTTATAATTGTTATGCTAGGTGGCATTCATTGTGCAGAAAGGTTTAATTCCCTCGCTTTGTTAGGCTCACTGCCTTTTCTAGTATGGAGCTTTTATTACAGTAACGGTCGTTGACTTCATTGTTTTTCTTCTGGATTTTGTAACTGTTAGGGTTTACAACAAATAGAAGAAGGATTTTGGCACTTTCCTTCAGGGATGCATGTTGAATCTACTGATAATTGTTACAATTGATATTACCTTCCATGGAGAGCGTAAAATCAGGAGAGAGAACCGTTACTGGTCGCGTGGGCCAAATTGGGCTTGGCCCACTTGAGTTTTGGTTTTCAGACGATTCACTGATCTCGCTTTCGATCAATGAAAGCGTTGATCGTCTCAATAGCAAGTCATCCGTCCTACTCTTGGGCTTCTTCTGGCTCACTTGGCCTTTCGTTTGATTAACAGTGAGGATTGACCATCTAGTTATAAATGGGTCATTATAGATTTGGGCCGTTCCTCCTTCTTGGGCAGCCCATTACTAGCGTACTCATCAGAATTAAATATCTAAATCAACTTTTATTTTTTCATTTGGCCATATTTATAATCAGAAATCAAATTCTAAGCTTTAATTATTTTGAGTAAAAAATACCATGAGACAATTTGTCATAATATTTAAGGGAAAAGATAAGAAATTTAATATTAATATTTAAAATTATTTATTGATAAAAATATAGCACTGGCTACAGTAAATATTATGGTAGTTTAACATCTATAAATTTTGTATATGTTTTTATTTCGCTCACAAAAATATTACTTATGATGGGAACGCCCATAGTGGGTTGGCGCAAGAAAGAGAAATGGCCCAAATTCACAATGGTCCATATGCGTGTCTGGGCAGTTAACGCCAGGCGTTGATCATATGGAAGACCAAGTTGGGCGGTCAACAGGCCCCCAGAGACGGTCAATATTTTTGTTGACTGGAAGCGCCATAGTAGGCCGCCTAAAAGCAAGCCTCACGTGGGTCAGGTCCAATTGGGCCCACCCCTCCGTACACGACTAACAATGGCAATATTCTCTAATTTTACGCACTCCTAAAAGGTAATCTCCACTGTAACGATCACCAGTAGATTCAGAGCACATCCCATGAGAAAAGTATTAGATTTTCTCTTCCTGTTTGTAACAAACCCTAATGGAAACAAAATACAGAAGGAATGTGATTAATCCCTAAAACCGTTACCGCCATTAAAGCTCCATACCATGAAAGGAAGTAGTCCCAACAAAATACATAAATCAAGCCTTCCTACCAAATGAAGGCCGCCTAACATTTTATCTATAAAAACCCATAGAATCTTTACTCAAGGGCACGTTCACTTCTCAGATTATTGAAGCTCACTTATCTGCTAAAAAACACTCTTATAAGCTCACGCAACACTCTAATAATTCTGAAAGTTTCTACGCTTGTAGAACACCAACCCTCTCTCTCTCTCTCATTACGTTCATTGCGAACACGGTGCTGAGAGACAGCGCTCTCCACGAGCCGTAGAAAGCTTCTCACGTCGAGAGCCAAACTCCCATCACAAACATCCTTCACCTTCTCAATGCTCTCATCCATTTTACCTTTTTAAAGTTCGAAGGCCGATTACTGATTTAAGCGTCCGAATATTTTTGGTGGAACAACCTCCCACCAATACCTGACCTCTCATTTGCTGTAGTAGTATATA
>JAODPA010040007.1:0-12051 GCA_025585075.1 Nepenthes mirabilis | reverse complement strand
AACTCTATTTTTTTAAATCTTTTCGTATAACTATATTTATTTTTGTTAAAAATATTTTGTGTTATTATATTTCGCAACTAGATAAAATAGGTGCTTTGAAGTATCCTCAAGATCAACACCAAATACACGTTAAATACTCACAAATACATCAACTCTCATTATCCATGCACGATCTACGCCTAACAAGTACATATGCGTATTTTGTCTAGGCTTGCTTTAACTCATACAGGCTTTCCTTCAGACGTCACACTAGATGTTTCTTCCCCTTAACACAGAATCCTTATGGCTGCTCCATGTAGATTTCCTCTTCAAGGTCACCATAAAGAAATATCGTCCGCACATCCAACTATTCTACTTCTAGATCAAGTATTGCGGTCAATTTGAACACCACTCGAATTGAAGACATCTTCACAACTGGGGTAAATATCTCATCAAAGTCAATACTCTTCCATTGATTAAACCCTTTTACAACAAGCCTTACCTTGTATCTCAACTATAGATGTTCTCATCTGCCTTCAAGCAAAAAATTCACTTGTTCTTCAATAATCACTTTCTATTTGGTAGCTTGGTAAGCTCGAATGTGTGATTTTCTTGTAGCAATTTCATCTCATCGTGCATGACTTCCATCCACTCCACTTTGTGCTCATCCTCCATAGCTTCTTCAAAGTTCTCGGGTTCTCCTCAATCAGTGAGTAACACATACTCATCAGCAGACAAATAAACAGAGGGACTTCGCTCTCTCGTGGATCGTCAGAGTGGGATGGTCTCAATAGGGTCAGCAACTTCATGAGGAACAACATCATCCTCATCTTCATTAGGTATCAGAGTCACATGATTTTCTTCCTCCTTGGCAGTGCCTTGATTACTGACATCATGACGAACAGGAACTTGTTTTAATGGCTCAAAGTTTGTATCACAAACTCGGCCGCCGTCATTGTTGAAAATGACCTTTGCCTCTTTGCCAATATCTACAATCGTCTCATTCTCGACAAATTTCACGTCCCTTGATCGAACTATCTTCTTCTCAATCGGATCATAGAGCCGGTATCCAAGGTCATCTTTCCCATAGTTAAGAAAAATACATTATCTTGTCTTTGGTTTCAACTTGGTCCTCTCATCCTTTAGGATATGAACAAAGACTTTGCACCCTAACACGCATAAGTAGTCATAGGATACTTCCTTGCAGGGCCACATCTTTTCTAAAACTTTTCTATTTAGTGGACCATTCAGTGATAGGTTGATAACATGATTCACAGTCATTAATGCTTCCCCTCAAAATGAACCGGGGAGCTTCGCCTCTGAAAGTAAGAAACGGACTCTTTCCATTAGCATCCTGTTTATCCATTGGCCACACTATTTAGCTGCAGTGTCTTCGGTAGAATTTTTGGTGTCAAATTCTGTGAGACCGATAATATGCGTCAAATACTCCAATCTACTCATCGCCATTGTCACTTCAGATGCAATTTAATTTCTTTCATGTTTTCCTCTCAACTAAGGCATGAAAGTGTTTAAAGATATTAAGCATTTGATCCTTCATTTTTAGCAGATACACCCAAAACTTTCGAAAATAGTCATTGATAAATGTGATGAAGTATAGTGCTCATCCGAGTATCTTTACTTTGAAAGAGCCACATATGTTGGTATAGATCAATTCACGAAGATCTGTCTTCCTTGTGGATGAGTTTTGATGGAATGAAATTCGTCGTTACTTTCCCACCGTGCAATGAGGACAAGTCTTTAACTTGGCTTCCTTTGCACCCCGTCGGAAGTCCTTCTTGGCTAAGTAGTTTATCCCCTTCTCACTCATATGTCCCAACCGTCAGTGCCATAAATTTGAAGACTTCTCACTTCTAACAACATGCATATCTCCTGCTACAGTTGAGGATTGTAGTATATACAAGTTGGAAACTTTCTTTCCCTAAGCTACAACTAAAGACCCTTTGGTCAACTTCCACGCCTCTTCACAGAAGGTGTTGTAAAAGCCTTCATCATCGAGCTTGCCCATTGAAATCAGATTCAGGCGAATGTCTGGGACGTGTTGGACAGCTTGGGCGGCCAACTTCCAAGACGGTCAACACTTCTATTGACTGAAAGTTTGACGACTTGAGGACCAAGCTTAACGCGGCCCAAGCCCAATTTGGCTCACGTGTTTATCTACGACCAGCAACGGTCTTCTCCACTGATTTCATGCCCCTCATAGAAGGCAATCCCTTCTGTAATGGTCATCAGCATATCTAACGCGCATCCCTACAGGAATGCGCCAAAATCATCTCTTTGTCTGCTGTTAGCCCTAATGGTTATAGAACATAGAAGGAAGGCAATCAAGGTAGCGACCCTTACTGCTATAAAAGCTTTCCGCCAAAAAGAGGAAGCAATCCCAACAGAGTACGAGAATCAAGCCCTTCCACATAAGGATGGCAGCCCAGAGCAATGCCTATAAAAGGCTGTGAAGTCTTCACTTCAATCCATGTTTTCAGCACTTGAACTCACTCGAAGACACTTACATACTCTAACGATTCTCCACTACAAGACTCTTACACTCTCACCCATGCTCTTTGCCCACCAGAAGCTCACTTCTGCAAAGCTCTCACGCTTTCAGAATTCTGACTCACTCTCTCTCTCGGCTACTACGTTCCCAGCGAATATAGTACCCAAAGATCACACTTCTCACAGGCTCTAAAGCCTCTCTCAAAGAGAGCACACATCCACCTCAACACTCCCTCATCATTCTGGCTGCTTTCTTTACTTTTACTTTCCAAGTACGAAGGTTATTTATTGAGTTGAGTGTCGGAGTATTTTTGGTGAGACAATATCCCACCAGCACCTGACCTCTTGTTCTTAGTTGTGGTGTGCAGGATCTGAACTCGATGGACGGAGATGGACTTAGACGATCAATTTGACCCGAATTTGTTCAAAGCTTGAATTTAGGACGAATCAATGGCGCAGTCTCTGGGAAGCTTACAAAAAGCCAACCACTTTCCAAAACAACTTCACACGATCTCGCTCACTCAGCCTCTCTTTCCATCAGCCAATACGGTGAACACGAGAGCGCAAGCGAGTGAGTCCATCAGAGATGTGACCTCACCCAACTAGGGCCACGCTATTGGCACCCAGGTCAATGGGGTAGTCAACGGCGTGTCAGCACCGTTCTTCCAAAACTTGACGGAGAACATGAGCAATACAAATAGGATGCTTGAGATCATCTGCGCCCACTAGGAGAACGCTCAGACCTCCTAAAGAGGAGGACAAAGAAAGAAAAAGTTGGCCAAGAAGGCCCAAAGGCCGGCCAACATTCCAGCTCCAAAAGCCTCGCAGGCCTAGAGCCGATCAAGGCTCATAGGACGTCTAAGCAGCAAGACTCCGAAAGAAAGTCCGGAATGTAGGAATCCCAATACTCTTGAGCGGAGGCCACCCTTCTAGCCCAAGATGGGGCCTCAAGGGTCGTCAAATCTATCAAGGGAAGTAGCCGGCCAACTGCCTGCCACATCAAAGAAAGGACGGAGTTGAGGACCTTCATCAACTTCAAAATAATTGGCAACGCCGTCCCAACGGATGTGCGGGTAGAGAAGATCCTAAGGTGCATGCTCAAGGTGACAAACATGCCACGGATCTCGACAGATCTCCCTTTGCAGCCTAGATGTTGAATCGTCCCATATCGAAAAAGTTTAAAATGCCAACCTTTGACTTGTACGATGGGAGTGTTGATCCAATGGATCACTCGAATCATTTTCACGCTCATCTGAATCGATTAGGGTTGGATGACGTCGCCATGTGCCGTTGTTTTCCTCTGACACAGAAAGGGGGTGCTCGTATCTAGTTTCACGACCTCCCCACGGACTCTATCCGGAGCTTCCGAGAGCTCTCCGACCTCTTCCTGGCACAATACGCCTCTAGCCGCCACAAAGAGAACATCATTGGCACCTCTCCCATATCAAGCAGAAGCTAGGAGAAAACCCGCAGAGGTTTTTGGATCACTTCGAAGTAGAGGCAAGGAGAATCCTCAGGCTCGCAGAGGAGATGAAGTTTGACAGTTTCATCTTTGCCTAAACACATGGGGACTTCTTTTGACACTTAGCGCACAAGAACCCACAAACCTTCAAGGAGGTAGAGTCAATCACCAGAGCCTACACAGTGGCGGAGGAGGCCAACGAGGCTAAGCATCCTGAGTGGACCGAACAACCTCGTTCTTTCTCAACTGCGGGAAAGAGGAGGCATAATGGTGGAGATCACTTTCAGTGGAAGCAGCATAGGGCCGGAGCGCTAAAAAGGAGGGACTACGGGCCGACAAACCTGACACCCATGAAAGATACACACGCCAACGTCCTCATGTAGATCCGTGGGGAGAAGTTCCTTAAGTGGCCAAAATCATTTAAGAAGGCGGAGGGAAGAAATCCATCTAAATACTGATCGATCTCTCAAATACTCCATGAAAGATTGCAAGATGCTCCAGAGGAAGATCGAGGAGCTCATCTGTAGGGGACACCTCACTAGGTTCGTTAAGAACCCTGGTCAGAGCTTGGGGACCTCCGGCGGGGAACAGTAAGAGCCTTCCCCACTACGGAATCTGGTCGCGGTTGGGGTGGTCAATATGATTACTACTCGGCTAGCCAAGACCCCGGTGGATCACAAAGAGAGACAAGCAGGGCGGAAGAAGCAACACACGGAAGATTGGTTTAAAAAAGAATCAATTGAAGCCTGCTGAAGGCCCACTCTACGGCTTGGACAACGAGCCAGTGACCGTCCAAGGGACAATCCGATTGGAGGTCACCCTGGGCACGTATCCAAGAACAGCAAGTAATACGCTCACCTTCTTAGTCGTTGACATGCCCTCTGTATACAACACCATTCTAGGTCACCCGTGCCTAACGGCTTTTGGAACCGCCACCTCAATACCGTACCTTAAGATGAAGTTCCCAACAGCATGCAGTATCGATGAAGTGTTGGGTGACGAAGTTATTGGGAGGACATGCTACATGTCCCAGATCACTCCCAGTGGAGGTGGAAAGGTGGTGGGAGAACTTGACCATCGAAACGAAGTAACTCTACAACAACCGTAGTCTGGTGAAGCCGCTGATCTAATCCTACTGAATTCGAAGGACCCAAAAAGGTGTGTATAGAGCATGGGCTCACTCACCGATACACTGCGAGACAAGCTGGTCTCGTTCTTATGATAGAATGTTCACGTTTTAGCCTAGACACTCACTGACATGTTTGGGATACCGGCCAGAGTAATGGTCCACAAGTTGGGCCTCGATCCTGACCGCAAGCCCATCAAGCAGAAGTGGAGAAACCACTTAGTGGAAGAGTTGATCACCATTCGGAAGGAAGTAAAAAAGCTACTGGATATCGATTTTATCAGAGAAGTCCAATATCCGGATTGGCTCTCTAACGTCGTCTTGGTGAAGAAAAGTAATGGAAAATGAATGTGTGTCGACTTCACCGATGTTAAAAAGCCTGCCCAAAAGGCAGCTTCCATTTACCCAGAATCGACCTCTTGGTGGACTTGATATCTGGGTACGAGCTCCTGAGTCTCAGGGACGCTTATCCGGGCTACAACCAGATCGGAATGAGTCCTGAGGACGAGGAGCACACTTCGTTCCTGACAAACCAAGGCACCTTCTGCTATAGGGTAATACCCTTTGGTCTAAGGAATGTAGGTGTAACTTAACAGTGGCTCATGAACAAGATGTTTGAAAACCAGATTGGCTGCAATATGGAGGTATATGTTGATGACATGGTCGTCAAAAGCAAGACCACCAATTATCATATTCGTGATCTGGGCGAATCCTTCGAGGTGCTCTGCGGGCATCAGATGAAGCTTAATCCCTCTAAATGCATCTTAAGAGTATCCTCGGGGAAGTTTTTAGGGTTTATCGTCTCCCAACGGGGAATTAAAGTGAACCCAGAGAAGATCAAAGCCCTCGTGAACATGAAACCATCCTGGAATATCAAAGAAGTTCAAAGGCTAATAGGAAGACTAGCGGCTCTAGTTCGTTTCCTGGCCAAGTCAGGGGACAAGTACCAGCCATTTTTCGAAGCTTTAAGGGGGATAAAAGCAAACAGATTTCAGTGGACTACAGAATGCCAAGCGGCCTTCGACGAGTTGTAGCAGTACCTGGCCAATCTGTCACTGTTGACGTCCCCCAGGGAGGGAGAAGAGCTGTACATCTACTTGGCAGTATCAGATGTGGTTCTCAGCACCGTCCTCATGTGCCATCATTCCGATACTTAGTAGCCGGTCTACTACGTGAGTAAAACATTGACCGGCACAAAAATGCGATATCCACACATGGAAAAGTTAGTCTTGGCATTATTTTCTCTGCCCAGAAACTAAGGCCTTATTTCCAGGCCCACCGTGTGGTAGTTCTAACCAATCAGCCTTTGAAGAGTATCATCTAGAAATCCAACGTTTTCGGACGGCTAGTAAAATGGGCAATCGAGTTGGGTGAGTTCAACATTGAATTTCAGCCTAGACCAGTCATCAAAGGGCAGGCCCTGGCTGATTTTATTGTCGAGATCACGACCCAAATTCCTGATAAATGGCCCACTGAGGACACAGAACTACATGAGGAGGGACCGAAATGGATTCTCAACATAGATGGATTGTCTACAGATTTAGGCAGCGAAGCCGGAGTGGTCCTAAGGACCCCTGGTGGGTTCGTGGTGAAATACTCGCTTCGACTCAACTTCCTAGCCACTAACAACGTTGCTGAATACGAAGCCCTATTGGCTGGGTTAAGGCAGGCTAAAGAGTGCTCTGCTAAGCGATTGACAATCTACAGTAACTCTGAGCTGGTCGTCAACCAAGTCAACGGGAATTTCGAAGCATGCAATCCTCACTTGGCTAAATACTTGGCCAAGGTAAAGGAAGCAAGCCGAAGATTTGACAAGGTGACCATTGTTTACGTTTTGAGAATCAAGAACTGGAAGGGTGACCAACTTGCCAGAGCAGTGGCGATCAAAAACCCAGAATAGTATTCGAAGGACATACGGGAGGTCTTAAGTACTCCCAACACGGATGAACAGAAAGCCATGCAAATCTTTGACGCCAAAAGCTGGATGATGCCTTACCAAAGATACCTTGCAGATGAGGCATTGCCAGACGACACAGACGAAGCAAAGCGGGTCAAGAAAATGGCCGCCTGGTATATCATGGCTGATGAAAGGTTATATCCCTGTGGCTACTCGATCCCTTACCTCAGGTGCTTAACCCCTGAGATGGCAGATTACACTTTGAGCAAAGTCCAACTTGGGATCTACGGGTCGCATATCAGTGAAAAGAACCTAGCATTCAAAATCATACACCAATGATATTACTTGCCAACGATAAAGAAAGACGCCTTCGGCTTTGTAAAGAAGAGCAAAAATTGCCAACTCCATGACAATCTTCACCCCCAGCCGCCCGTTGAATTGAAGACTCTTCAAGCACCTTGGCCCTTTGCACAATGGGGGCTCGATATTCTCAATCATTTTTCCATCGCTACTTGGCAAAGGAAACTCATTATCGCTGGCATTGACTATTTCACTAAGTGGGTCAAGGCCGCCCTGCTGGCTAAGATTACATATCACAATGCTCTGGAATTCATTCGCCAAAGCATTGTCAGCAGATTTGGTATTCCCGAGGGCATCGTAACTGACAACGAAACCTAGTTTTTTAGAAAATACTTCACCAGGTATTACACTAGTCTAAATATCATATTAGTCCACACTTCGGTGGCGTACCCGCAACCCAACGGACAGGTGGAGGTCACAAACCATTTGCTACTCCACGATTTGAAGATTAAGCTAGAGGATGCAGGGGGCTTCTAAGTCGACGAGCTGCCCTCCGTCCTATGGTTTTACCGGATAACTCCAAAGGAATCGAATCGTGAGACACCTTTTAGTCTCTGCTATGGGGCTGAAGTAGTAATTTCAGTTGAAAAGGGGCTCCCAAGTCTTAGGGTTGAGTCTTTCCACCCACAGGGTAACTCCTAGAAAATTTAAAAATACCTAAACTTACTAGAAGAAGCCTGCGAAGCAGCCAGGTTGCGGATAGCGGCCTACCAACAACGGGTTGCGCCCTATTACAATAAGAAGGTAAAAGCACGACACTTTAAAGTTGGAGACTTGGTCTTGTAAAGTATCGAGGCTCTAGGCAAGACAGCCAACCAGAATAAACTTTTTCCAAATTGGGAGAGTCCCTTTTTGGTATCGGCTATCCTGCGAAGCAGAGCATACAAGCTCTGGAGCCACAACGGTAAGTTGGTTCCTCGGACGTGGAATGTAGTCCACCTCAAGCGCTATTTTCAGTAAAAGTACAAGTATGTCAACCACATGCATGCATGTAGGGACACTTTTCATGTTGTATTTCTTGTATCACTGCACGGTAGACTTCTTTTCCTTTCTTTTCCATATGCATATATATGTCTGTTTGCAGATTTACACGACCTAGACTACCACTAAGTCGGGAGGATTGTCACCATCTAGTAATTAAACCTTGGTCATCCAGGCGGCCCATGAGTGATCGTAACTAAATCATTGTCATCCAGGTGACGGCCGATGAGCGGCCGTAACTAAATCATGGTCATCCAGGCGGCGGCCCATGAGTGGTTGTAACTAAACACTAGTCATCCAAGCGGCCCACAAGTGGTCGTAACGAAACCTTGGTCATCCAAGTGGCCTACTAACGTCGAACTAAACATTGATCATCCAAGTGGTCCATTCGCGGTCAGAATCTTAGGGGGCTCAACCAGCACATGTAACAACCTCCTTTGCCAGGAGCGAGCGTGATCGATCAATGATGGTCATCAGGAGCAAAGACTCTCCCCCCAAAACTTGGCCGCCCCAATTCGCACTTGGGTAACGCCGCCAAGCCTCTACCTTTACACGAACGTAGAACAGGCTTGACCCTATGCCAGGGTTCACCTTGTGCCTGCTTCAGGACCCAAGTCCATCAGAGAGCACAACAAACCTCTCAAGCAGCATTGACTGGCCAACTTACGTACAATACACCAAGTCAGCTGGCAAATGAAATGGCATGCAAGTCGAGAAACAAAAAACAAGAACAGAAGTGCAAGAAAGAAGATGTAAACTGCCATAACAAAATGGTGCATCAGGGAACTATTCATTAATATGTCATCATTATACAAAGTGCGTACAGCGTCTTTCATAATGTCTTTTGAAGAGAAAAAGGAGAAAAAAGAGTGCAGATGGAGCCGCCGTTGCCGAGATATCATGACTTAGCATGGTGTCTCCCTGAGGTAGACGAACCTCCTTGAGAATCACGTTGGGACCTCCGACACAAGCACTGAAATACCGCACTAAGTCAGATCTCTATGTGGCATCAGCATTACACAAATCCAGGAACCCGACGAGGAAGAGAGGATCCACCAGGGAGGCGATCCTATGGATGAGACAAATCCCCTCCTAAAACTGGTCCTCTAAAATAGGCGCGACCTCTTCAAGGTAAAGCCTCGCCTTCAGCTCACCCTCAAGCATCGCAATCAGCTGCAAGGCCCGTTGGTGTGCTTTCGGATCCTCTTGCCCATTGTCATTAAAGATCGGGCTCAAACGAATGGGGCGCTCCCTCTCCTGAGTTGCCTCATCCTCCTCAGAGGATGAAATCTCGACCACGTCGCCCTGCACCTCGTGAGGCAGGAAAAATAAAAGGGTGTTAGCGAAGGAAGTACAAACTGTTGCAACAAAAACCCTAAAGCCAAATGATAAGGGAAGTACCTAGCGAGACAGCCCAGGGTGGTCAGTGCAGGTGGCACAAAAAGGCTTCGAAGAGCTCTCAGAAAATGACCACCCAGAAGATGAACCATGGGAGGAGCTAGGAGTGTTGTATGGCCCCCAGTTGAGGAGAGTGGGATTATTAATTATATTCTCGTCAGCCATGACAAGGTAAGAAGAAGAAAGTGGCTATGGGGCAAGACTCAAAGAGAAAAACTACTAAGGAAAACCCTCAGAACCCTAGCCAATTTATAAACTAGAGTTCCTGCCTAAAAGGCTAACACGTGAATCAAAGGGTCACGTCGTTTTGTAACCCAGCAATACTGGCGTCATGCTTTTGAGGGGTCAGTCTGAACTTTGAAGCAGAAACCCTCTGCCGGTCAATGGAAGGAAAAAGAAAAGAGGAAAAAAATGTGACAAAGGGACGTGCAATGACACATAGCATCCTATGAGCAAGCTAGCTGCCAGAAAGCTTGCTGCCAAAAAAAGTCACATGCTAAAAAGTTGGCCACCTGAGTTCACACTTGGTGTAACGTTCCCAGGCACCCGCATATGGATATTATTCGCTTTGGGCCAAGTCCGCACGGTTTTGCTCTTGGCAGGCCCACCGCTCCCAAAACGTGTCCATAAGGGGAGATATCCACGCTTCATAAGAGCATGCTTCGTTCTCCTTCCCCAGCCGATGTGGGTCCCCTCACTTGGGTAGCGCCATCAAGCTCCTGATCACAAGCGAAGGGCAAGCCTTGGCTGGCGACGGAATGCACTCTGGCGACTTCCACAAGACTTAGTCCCATTTGCAAGAATGTCCCAAAAGAGACAGACGACCAACTCGCTCATGATGCACTAAGTTGGCCAAAAAAATGCAACAACAATACATAAAAGGAAACAACAAAAGCGAGAACGGAGAACATTAGTAAAATATTCATTTTATTGACAAGAATCTGTATAATTACAAGGAGTGAGGAAAACAAAATCTACGGAGGAGCAGAGCCTCTAGGAGGGGGAGGTGGCTGTCCCACGAGGCTCTCACGACGTTAGGCGGAATGGTTTGCGGGATCAAGAAGTTCCACTGAAAAGTTGGGGTCAACCAACTGTGCTATACACCGACAAAGGTAGACGCCCTCCCACAACCGTGCTGTCAGCATGTCGTAAACCTCACGGGGGCGTATATGAGTAGTAAACTTGTTCTCAAATGTTTTCATCTGCACCGCAAGTTGCTCAACACGCCTCATAGCACTGTCCTTCTCTTCCATTAGCAGGACATTCTCCTCCCTTAGTCTGGCAAGCTCTTCTTTCAGACTAGCCACCACAACTCCTGTAAGTAGAGTATTCTCATCTTTCAGTTTTGCATTCTCTACCTCCAGATTGGATATCACAGATTGTAGGGTGGTTATTTTCTCTTGGTGCTCCGCCCTCTGTACCTCCAACTCCTCCTCAAACCAGGCTATCTCCTTATTGTGATCAAAGATAACCAGGTCCCGTTGGTGCAGTGCCTTGGTGACTGCCTTGCCAACCTTCTCCTCCTGCAAAGGCCATGCATGTCAAATGATACCAATGGAGAAGAAAAGGAAAGGGGGAGTTACAGAAACTTACCTGCTAGATTCGACGTTCTAGCCTCACTGACCTGCTGCAGGACTTGGACTTTGGAGACAGAGGACTGAATACAGTAGCCTCTTGGTCAGGACAAGCAGCGGCTTCCACCGCACACTCCTCCAAAAGCTCAATCATCGAGTCTTGCAACTCATCAGTCTCTTCGCCAGCTAGCTCCTCCGGCATTGTAAGCTACTCAAAAATTGACTCCATAAGCTCAGCTGGCGGCTCAATAATAGACGGATCGATGACTGGCTTTGTAATCAGCTCAGGTGGCTGCTCAACTGCTGGATCGTTAGTCGGCTCCGGCAGCTCAACTGCTGGGTCATCAGCCGGCTCCAGTGGCTCTACTTGCAGCTCATCAGTCGGCTCTAGTGACTCTGCTCGTGGCTTGTCAACTACTTCCATCATCTCAGCCAACGGCTCAAAAGCCGACTTAGGTTGCAACTCAGGAGCCAGCTCCATACGCTCGAGCTATGGCTCCAATGCCGGCACTGCCTACGCCAAAATCACGGAGTTGCCCACTCCGCTGTGCCATATGGCTTTGAATTCTCCATGAGCCGTTTCCCCTTCTGAACGATCCCCTGCACCAGAAAAACAACCAGCAGCTACGTAATCTGGCCAAGAGAATGAAGAAGAAGGCTCCAAAGTAGCAGCCCTCTTTTGCCTTGGGCTGGTGGGAGTAGTTGTAACACACCGAATAATTTTAATTTTATTATTTTGTTAGGATAATTATTTTTAGTAATTTTA
>JAODPA010039996.1:0-12051 GCA_025585075.1 Nepenthes mirabilis | reverse complement strand
AAACTCTTAAAAATATTTTATATATGATTAGCCCTAATTATTATGTCGCGTTCTCGGATCCGGATTATGATACGGACAGGGAGATATTAAATTTTGTCCATCGCGTATCAAATGCATTCGGTCTCCGTATGCTATAAATCTGAATCCTACACAACACAAAACTTATAGTCAAATAATTGACATGATTCACTCCCCAATATAACCTCCGTCACTTAAGTTAATATCGTTATTTTTTAGAAAATGAGAAAAAGATGATATTAATTTGAATACAATGCGAGTAAGTTATTTATTTTTATTTGAAAGTTGTGTTTTTTTGAAAAGCATCTTGGTATCCGATGAGCATGCCAGTAGTGGGCTAGCCCAATAAAGAGAAACGACCCAAATCTACAATAGCCCACTAGAGCCTAGACAATCAACACTTGCCATTGACCGGTGAAAAAACCAATGAGCCAAGAGAAGCCCAATAACAGAACGGTCTGCTTGGATCCAAAATGGGCAATGCTTCTGTTGACCAAAATTATGTAAAACGGTCAATGCTTTCATTGACCGGAAGTATAACCAGTTTGCCGTCTGCAAACCAGGCATTGAGCGGGCCAAGCCTAGTTTGGCCCACACGACCGTCCTCGACTAGCAATGGTCTTCTCCCATGATTTAGCACCCTTCACAGAAATCAATTTCAATTGTAATAGTTACTAGCAGATTCAACGCGTATCCCTAACGGAAAGTGCCAGAATCATTTCCTTGTCTACTGAAAATCCTAATGGTTACAGAACACAAAAGGAAGGCAATCAATTCAACAACCATTACTGCCATAAATACTTCTCGCCGAAAAAGGTAGCAATTCCAACAGAGCGCAAGAATCAAGCCCTTCTATATAAGGAAGGCAGCCCAAAAGTAGCGCTTATAAAAAGTCATGCAGTCCTCACTCCAACGCACGCCTTCATTCGCTCACAACAAGCTCAAACGCTTAAACTTGCCACTAAAGCTATCTGTAGAAAAGCTCACATGCTTCAGACTGAAAACGCTCTCTCTCTCTCTTTGTCACTACATTCCCAGCGAACACAGTGTTTAGAGCCAGTGCTCCTCACGAGCCAACAAAGCCTCTCTCAACGAAAACACTCATCAATCTCAAACAATCTCTGTATTTCCTCGCATTCTTTACTTTCACATTCTTAATTCGAAGGTTGTTTGCTAACTTAAGCGTCGGAGTATTTATGGTGGGACAATCTCCTACCGTCACCTGACCTCTCGTTTATAGTTGTGGTGTACAGGATCTAGACTCAGTGGACGGAGTCAGACTCAGATGACCAACTTGACCCGAATTTATTCAAAGTTTAGATTTAAGATGTATCATTGGCACCGTCTGTGGGAAGCTTACAAAAAACCAACAACTTTTTTCCACAATCTCTCTCTCAGTTTCACATCTCATTAAATAGAATGATGAACACGAAAGTGCAAACTAGTGATCCTGCTAGAAACACGACCACGCCCAACCAGGACCACTCTACTGGTAACCAGGTCAACAGGGTGATCAATGGTGTACCAACACCCTTTTTCCAGAATCTGATGGAGCACATGAGCAGCATGAACAGAATACTCTAAATACATTATGCCCGCTAGGAGAACGGTTAGCAGGGGGCTCCGCTCGCAACTCTCTCTGCTCCGACCTCCAAGAGAGGAGGATAAAAGAAGAAGAAACCGGCCAAAAAGACCAAGAGTTCTGCCAACACTCAGGCTCCGGAGGCCTCACAAGCCCAGAGCCGTTGAAGGCTCAAAGAACGTCTGGGTAGCAGGATTCCGGAGGAGAGTCCAGAACGGAGGAATTGTCGATACTTCCAGGCGGATGCCTCCCCTCGGGCTCAGGAGGGAGCCTCTAGGATTGTTAGATCCGCTGGTGGCAGTAACTGGCCGACTACTTGCTACATCAGAGAAATGACGTAGTTGAGAACCTACCTCAACTCCAAAAGAACTAGTAATACCATCCCCACGGATTCGCAAGTGGAGAAGATCTGAAATGCGTGCTCAAAGATGAGGAACACGCCATGGATCTGGACAGATCTCCTTTCACGGCATAGATCTTGAACTGTCCCATGCCGGCCCAATTTAAGATGTCAACGCTTGACTTTTACAATGGGAGCACTGATCCCATGGATCATCTCAATCATTTTCATACCCATCTGAGTCTATAAGGGTTAGAGGATGCAGTCATGTGTCGCTACTTCTCTCTTACATTGAAAGGAAATGCTCGCATCTGGTTTCATTGTCTCTCATCAGATTCGATTCAGAGTTTCCAAGAGCTCTCTGACCTCTTCTTGGTGCAATACGCCTCCAGCCACCGAGAAAAGAAGTAGCATTGGCACCTCTCCCACATCAAGCAGAAGTAGGGAGAGAATCCGCGAAAGTTCCTGGATCGTTTCGTGACAGAGGCGAGAAGAATTTTTCGGCTCACAGAGAGTTTCATCTCTGCTTTAACGCATGGGGACTTCTTTAAGCACCTGGTGCATAAGAATTCGCAGACCTTCTGAAAGGCGGAATCTATAACCGAGGCTTTCGTAGCAGCAGAGGAGGCCAACGAGACTAAGCACCCTGAATAGACCGAACAGCATCGCTCTTTTCCAACTGTGGGAAAGAGGAAGCATAACGACGGTGACCACTTCCACTGAAAGCAGCACAGGGTTGGAGCGCCAGAATGGAGGGAGTACGGGCCGATCAACCTAACGCCCCTGACTGATACACGCTCCAACGTCCTCATGCAAATCCATGGGGAGAAGTTCTTTAAGTGGCTAAAACCATTTAAGAAATTGAAAGGAGGAAATCCATCCAAGTACTGCGATTTTCATTGATCTTCCGGACACTCCACGGAAGATTATAAGACATTTCAGCGGGAGATTGTGGAGCTCATCCAGAGGGCCACCTCACTAGATTCTTCAGGAAGCCTAGGCAGAGCTTTGGCACCTCAGGAGGGAAAGGACTAGGACCTTCCCCACTACAGAACCAGATCACGGGTGGAGTAGTCAATGTGATTACAACTTGACCGGCTAAGACCCCAACAGATCACAAGGAGCAGCAAGCTAAGCAGAAGAAACAATGCACATAATACAACGTCATTAGCTTTAGCGATAATGACTTGATGTAATCTCCCCACATGCAGACCCCTTTATTCTATCCGCACTCATTTTAGACGATAGCGTCGACTACCAACTGAAATGAGTTTTTATAGATAATAGAAGTTCCCGTGATTTACTTTACCTTGATACATTTTTTAAACTTGATTTAAAAAAGAGTCAGTTAAAACCTGTCGAAGGCCCACTCCATAGCCTTGACAACGAATCAGTGGCCGTCCAAGGAACGATCCAACTGGAGGTAGCCCTGGACACGTACCCAAGAACGACGAGTCATACACTCACATTCTTAGTTATCGACATGCCTTCCGTGCAAAAGGCGATTCTAAGCCGCCCGTGCTTAACAGTGTTTGGAGCAGTCTTTTTAATTCCACACCTCAAGATAAAATTTCTAACAGCATGCGATATTAGTGAAGTGTTGGGCAACCAAATCACTAGAAGGACAAGCTACATGTCTCAGATTGCTCCAAGTGGCAGCATAAAGGCAGCATGAGAGTTTGACCATCTAGATGAAGCAACCATGCAACAAGCACAGTCTGGTGAAGAAACCGATCTAACCCCATTAAATTCGGAGGACCCGGAGAGGTGTATATAGATCGAGGGCTCACTCATCGGGACACTGCAAGACAAGCTGATCGGGTTCTTACGATAGAATACTGATGCCTTTGCGTGGACACCCATTGACATGCTTGGGATTCCGGGTGGAGTAATAGTTCACAAGTTGGGCCTTGATCCCAATTGCAAGCCCATCAGGCTAAAGCAGAAGAACCACTCCGTGAAAAAGTTAATTGCCATCCGCAAGAAAGTAAAGAAGCTGTTGGATGCCAACTTCATCGGAGAGGTTCAATACCTGGATTGGCTCTCCAACGTTGTCCTGGTAAAGAAAAGTAATGAGAAATAGTAAATGTGCGTCGACTTCACAGATATTAACAAAGCCTACTAAAAGACAGCTTCCATTTACCCAAGATCAACTTGTTGGTGGAGTCAACATCCGGACACGAGCTGTTGAGCTTCATGGATGCATACTTAGACTATAACCAGATCTGAATGAGCCCAGAGGACGATGAGCACACTTCGTTCATCACAGACTAAGGCACTTACTGCTATAAGGTAATACCCTTTGGTCTAAAGAATGCGGTTACTACTTACCAGCGGCTCGTGAACAAGATGTTTGAAAAGCAGATCGGCTGCAATATGGAGTTGTACGTCGACGATATACTCATCAAGAGCAAGACTACCAAAGACCATTTTTGCAATTTGGTTGAATCCTTTGAGGTGCTCCACACGCATCAGATAAAGTTGAATTCTTCTAAGTGCGTCTTCGGAGTATTCTCAAGTAAGTTCTTGGGTTTCATCATCTTTTAATGAGGGATCAAGGCAAACCCAAAGAAGATCAAGGGCCTCACGGACATGACTCCGCCGCAGAGTGTCAAAAATATCTAAAGGCTAACCGGACGACTAACAACTTTATCCCTTTTTTTGGCCAAGTTAGGGGATAAGTATCAGACTTTCTTTAAGATTCTGAGGAGAACAAAAGCAAGTAGATTCTAGTGAATTGCGGAGTGTTAGACAGTCTTCAATAAATTGAATTAGCACCTTGCTAGTCCGTCGTTACTGACGTCACCCAAGGACGGAGAGGAGTCATACATTTACTTGGTAGTGTTGAAGGTAGCTCTCAGCTCCGTCCTCATAAGCCAAGATTTTGACTCTCAACGGCTGGTCTACTATGTGAGCAAGAAGTCGACCGGCAAAAAGATACGCTATCCACGTGCAAAGAAGTTAGCCTTGGCACTTGTCTTCTCCGCCTGAAAACTGAGACCTTACTTCCAGACTCATCTCTTGGTAGTCCTAATTGACCAGCCTCTAAAGAGTATTCTGTAGATACCTAATGTCTCCAGACGGCTGGTAAAGTGGGCTATTAAATTGGGAGAGTTCGATATTGAATTTCGGCCCAAACTAGCCATCAAAGGGTAAGCTTTGGCCGACTTTATTGTCGATACCATGACACCAATTTCTGATTAATAGCCCGCTGAGGACGCAAGACTACACTAGGAAGAGCCAGAATGTGTTCTCAATGTAGACAGATCGTCTACGGACTCAGGTAACGATGCCGCAGTGGTCCTGAGGACCCCTGATGGATTTAAGGTAAAGTACTCCCTTAGACTTAACTTCTCAGTCACCAATAATGTTACCAAATACGAAACCATGTTAGCTAGGCTAAGACTAGCAAAAGAGTGCTCCACCAGATGACTGGCCGTCTATAACGACTCTGAGCTGGTAATTAACTAGGTAAACGAGAGTTTCGAGGCTTGCAACTCTCACTTAGCCAAATACTTGGTTAAGGCGAAGGACGCCATCGAAAGATTTGATAAGTTGGATCTGGTCCACATCCCTAGAACTGAAAATTAGAAGGCCAACCAACTCGCAAAGGCAACGGCGGTTGAAAACCTAGAACAGTATTCGAAGAACATGTGGGAGGCCCTGAGCACTCTCAGCACTGAGGAACAGGAAGTAATGTAGATCTCCGACACAAAACTAGATGATGCCTTACTAGAAATACCTAGCGGATGGAACACTGCCAGATAACGCGGACGAAGCTAGGCGGGTCAAGAAGACAACCGGCTTGTACACCATGGTCGATGGATAGTTATATTACCGTGGCTACTCGATTCCATACCTCAGGTTCTTAACTCCTGAGGAGGCAGACTACGCTTTGAATGAATTCCATCTTGGGATTTGCGGGTCGCATATTGACAGTAAAAACCTAGCGTTCAAAATCATGCGCCAGGGATATTACTGGCTAACGATGAAGAAAAACGTCCTTAACTTCGCAAAGAAGTGTCAAAATTGCTAGCTCCACGGTAATCTTCACCATCAGCCACCGATTGAGTTGAGGACTCTTCAAGCTCCTTGGCCTTTCGCACAATGAGGGCTCGATATTCTCGACCCATTTTTTATTGCTATTGGGTAAAGAAAATTTATCATTGCGGGCATTAAATACTTCACCAAGTGGGTCAAAATCACCCTGCTGGCCAAGATCATCAAGCACAATGCTTTAGAATTCGTTTGCTAGAGCATAATCAGCAGATTTGGTATTTCCGAGGTCATAGTAACTGACAACGGAACCCAATTCTCCGAAAAATACTTCACCAAGTATTATACCAATCTAGGCATTTGATTGGTCCACACTTCGGTGGCATACCCGCAAGCCAATGGACTGGTGGAGGTCACAAACCACACGCTACTCCACGGTCTGAATATCAAGTTTGAGGATATAGGAGGCTCCTGGGTCGACAAACTGCCCTCCCTCTTATGGTCTTATCGGACGACTCTAAAGGAACCGACTTGCGAGATGCCTTTCAGTCTCTATTACGGGATTGAAACAGTAATTTCGGTGAAAATTGGGCTTCCAAGTCTTACAGTCGAGTCCTTTGACCCGTAAGGTAACTCCAAAAAAATTTGAGAACACCAAGACTTATTAGAGGAAGCCTGTGACGCTGCCAGACTGCGGACAGCGACCTACCAATAACGAGTCGTAGGTCATTACGATAAGAAAGTAAAAGCGCGGCACTTCAAAGTTGGGGACTTGATCTTGCAAAGTATCGAATTTACGGGTAAGACCACAAACCGGAATAAACTTTTTTCAAATTAGAAAGGCATTTTCCTAGTCTCCACTGTTTTGTGAAATATAGCATACAAACTCCAGACCCAGAACGGTAAGTTGGTTTCACGGACGTGGAACACTGTCCACCTCGAGCGTTACTTTCATTTTGGGCACAGGTAGGTCATCCATATGTATACTTGCACATATTGTTTATCATTAATAAAATAACATATTTTTTCTTTCTTATTTATACTGTGCCTTTTCTCTTTTCCATATGCATGTGTATCTACTTGCAGGGTCATATGACCTAGGTTACCCCTAAGTCGAGTGGGTTATCACCCGCTCGTAACTAAACCCTGGTCATCCAAGCGGCTCATAAGTAATCGAAACTAAACCCTTGTCATTTAGGTGGCCCACGAGTAGTCGTAATTAAACCTTGATTATCCAGGCGGCTCACAAGTGGTCGTAACTAAGCCCTGGTCATCCAGGCAGTTTATTAGCGGTCGAATTAAATCTTGGTCATCCAAGTGGCCATTTTACGGTCAAAATCTTAGGGAATTTAAATAGCATACGTGACGACGTCCTATTCAATGAGATAGCATGACAGTCAACGATTGTCGACAAGAGCAGAAGTGCTCCGTTCAAAAACCAATGGCTGAAGTTCACACTTGGGCAGCGCTGCCATGCCTCTACTCATGAGTAAAGAATAGGCTTGACCTGACAACAGAGTCCACCTTGATGTTTTCTCTGGGACTTAAGTCCATCAGAGAGCACCACAAATATATCAAGGAAGGCGGACAGCCAACTTACGTGTAGCGGACCAAGTCGGCCGGCCATCACAGCGACAAGTAATTGAAAAACAGTGACAAAGGTAAGAACTCATATCATTAGTAACATGCCCATTTTATTGATTAAATCTGTACAATTATAACAATTTCAAAAAGTAAAGAGTACAAAGTCTACAAGGGAGCGGAGCGCCCAGGAGGAGGCGGTGATGGTCCCTGACCACTCCTGTGCTGTCCCACAAGGCTCTCGCGACGTTGGGAAGAACGGTTTGCTCAATCAAGAAATTTGACAGGAAAGTTAGGGTCAATCAACCATACAATACGACAGTTGAGGTTGACACATTCCCACAACCGTGCCCACAGCATCCCAGAGATCTCGTGGGGACCTATACAAGTTGCCAGCTCATTTTCCAACGATGTTAACTGTCCCGAGAGTTGATCGATGCGCCTCCGCCCAATCAGCTTCCTCTCTTAGCTTGGTATTCTCTTCCTTTAGCCCCGCATTCTCCTCATCTAGGCTCGACACCACAGTCTGAAGAGTAGCTGTGTCATCCAGATGCTCCGCCTTAAGTAGCTCCATCTCTTCCTCGAGCTAGGTGATCTCTCGGTCACATTCAGAGATTACTAGGTCCCTTTGGCACAACACCTTGCTAACTACGCCAATTACTTTCTTCTCCTACAAAGACCAAACACGTCAAGTAACAACCACAAAGAGGAAAATGAGAAGGAGAGTTGTGAAGATTTACCTGCCAAACTCGACACTCCGGCCTCACTGGTCTGCTGCGAGACCTAGGCTCTGGTGGCGGAGGATGGGATACAGCAACCTCTTGAACAGACACAGCAGTGGCCTTCACTGCAAACTCCTCTAACAACTCCGTCATAGAGTCCTCCGACTCAACAGGCTGTTTGGCGGCTGGCTCCTTCGGCGCAGTGTGTGTCTCCAAAATCGGCTCTTGCAGCTCAGTCTGCAACTCTAGAAGTGGTGGCTCAACAGCTGGCTCCAGCAGCTCAGCCGACAACTCAGCAGATGGTTCTCACGCTTCAACTCGCGACTTACTAGCTTGCTCCAGGCATGGCATCGTATGCCTCTAAAGCCAACTCAGCTTCGACTCCTGAGCGGCCACCCACTCCTGCAAGTCGCCTAGCTGCCACGTAATCTGGCCCAGAGGAGGATGAAGAAGGCTCCACCGTTGCAACCCTATTTTGTTTTGTGCTAGTGGGAGTAGGGGAAGGTGCGCCGGCATCATCAATGATCATGGCTCCGGCCTTCCTTTTCCTCTAAGAGGCCTTTGGCGGTGGAGTCCTAAACTTCTGGACTGGAGGGGGAGATCCCTAACGTGCTCTCTTAACCTCCTCTCGAGAAACCAAGTGGTCTCTCCTAAACACATCAAGGTTCTCCCTCACAAGCTCTAACAGCTTTGCCAAGGCGGCAATCCCCGCCTTCTTCGACGTCTAGGTGAAGGCCTTCAGAACCTTGCCCCAGTCCCAAGATAAGGGCCACGTCTCTGTGACGCGGACGAAGAAGAAGTGATTCTTCCAATTCTTCAGAGAGTTGTAAATGGCCTAATTGATTGGAAGGTCTCTAGGGGACAGAGAAATCCAGTCCCCACTCTGAGTGAAGTGAAACATCACCCTGGCGGCATTTACCGTCATCATATAGGAGTGATGGCACATGAAAATGCACAACGAATAAAGATATCGCACGGCATTAGTATGGAGCCGTGCAACAGTACCTGGAGAGTAGTAAGGATGTCAAACAGCTCCTGAGGAACTAAGAGACGAAGCCCACTCCTCAGGTGGGCCTCGTAAATAGCGATACAACCCTCAGGATGAAAGCAAGTCCTGTCCAACTCGCCAGACATCACCGACACTATCTATTGTGGAATGTTAAACTCCACATGTAACTCTCTAACCTCATCGGGTGTGAGCACAGAAGCGATTTTCACTACAGAAGAAGCCATGGGAATGGAATCGAGAAGGAAGTTGGCACAACACTTAGAATTTTTCAGCAATGAAAGTTGAAGGAAAGCATAGGAAGTTTGAAAAGTAATGGACGGACCACATAAAGGAGTGTGAACACCAGAGAAGGCAAACTGTCTCGTAAACGTGCGCCCATCATTGCTGACACGTGTCATTTTCTAAGAGGGTGTAGTCGAATCAAATCCTCTGACGCATTAATTATTGGAATTATGAATTCACTGCACGCAGACGCATGGCCAACTTTTTGACTGGCAGGCCGGTGGGATGATGGCGTGTTATTTCAACTCCCACTTCCTTAGGGGTTCTCTGAATTTTTGACCAAACGATCAATAAATTCAATCAATACTTCCTTAGGAGTTCGCCGAATTTTGGCTCAAACGGTCAACAAATCCTGTCAACACCTCCTTCAGTAGTTCTCTGGATTTTAGTCTGGACGGTTAATGAATCTCGTCAACATTTCTTTAAGCCGGTTCTCTAGATTTTGGCCTGGACGGTTAACAAATCCGGTCAATATTTCCTTAAGCCAACTCTCTGAATTTTAGCTTTGACGGTCAACGAATTCAGTGAACGCTTCGCTCAGCTAGCTCTCTGGATCTTCACTTTACGACCAGCAGCTGTACGCAGCACGATCAACAAATTAAGAATCATCGTCGGGCCACCTCAAGCAGGTAACCCAACCACTCACGTCCCATCTTGAACATACTAAAGGCTTGAGTCCCAGGCCACCAGTATGGGGGGCTAGTGATGGGTACGTCAGTAGTGGGTTGGCTTAAGAAAGAGAAACGACCTAAATCTACAACGACCGATTAGCGCCTGAACGGTCAACGCTTGCCATTGACCGGTCAAAAGGCCAATGAGCCAGGAGAAACCCAAGAACAGAACAGCCCGCTTGGGTCGAAGACGGTCAATGCTTCCGTTGATCGGAGTTATACAAGACTGTCAACCTTCCATTGACCGAAAGCATAATTAGTTGGCCATCTGTAGACCAGGTCTCGAGTGAACTAAGCCCATTTTGGCCCACACGATCGTTCTCATCCAGCACCTGTCTTCTCCCCTAATTTAGCGCCATTCACAGAAGGCAATCTCAATGGAAACGGCCATCAGTAGATTCAATGTGCATCCCTAAAGGAAGGCGCAAAATCTTTTTCCCGTCTGTTGAAAACCCTAACGGTTACAGAACGCAGAAGGAAGGCAATCAATTTATCGACCATTACTGCCATAAATGTTTCATGCCGGAAAAGGCAGCAATCTCGATAGAACATGGGAATCAAGCCCTTCTGCACAATGAAAACAGCCCAAAGCAGCGCCTATAAAAAGTCATGGAGTCCTCACTCCAACGCACGCCTTCATTTGCCTACAACAAACTCAAACGCTTAAACTTGCCACTAAAGCTCTCTGTAGAAAAACTCACATGCTTCAAACTGTAAACGTTCTCTCTCTCTCTTTGTCACTACGTTCCCAACGAATACAGTGCTTAGAGCCAACGCTCCTCACGAGCCGATAAAATCTCTCTCAACGAGAATACTCACCCATCTCAAATACTCTCTGTATTTCCTTACATTCTTTACTTTCACATTCTTAATTCAAAGACTGTTTACTTACTTGGGGGTCAGAGTGTTTATGGTGGAACAACCTCCTACTATCACCCGATTTCTCATTCGTAATTGTGGTATGCAGGATCCAAATTCAGTGGACGAAACTGAACTCAGATGACCAACTTGACCCGAATCTATTTAAAATTTGAATCTAGGACGTATCAGTATAAGAGAGAATGAAAGAATTCTCCTCCTCTTCCTGAAAAAATTTCTTCTTCCCTCTTGTAGGAAAGAGGATGTTTTTATAGAAGTTAAGGATAGTTGGCTTTTCCTGTCAACTCCCCAAAAAATCGATAAGTGGATAAGATTATACTCAGGCGATAGTTATAACTAGCGCCCGATGCCGTTTAGATCAGAGTGGGAAACTGCCCAAGCAACTAGCACTAATTTACCCTTTATCCAAACCGACGATTGGATTCTTGAATTGGGCCCAATGAGAATATTAGGCCTCCACGCTTCATGGGTTGGATATATAATATGGGTTTTTCATACTAGACCACTGGTACTGATACCCATCATAAGTTATTTTTAAAAATTTTTGAATAATCATCATTAACTATCAGCATAACTTAATAAAAAGTTTTTATCTAAAGATGATATCTCCCTAAGCTATAAAACCTCCAACACCGTCTTATCGGTGCCCTGTGACGTCTTTAACCAATGTCATTAAGATAATGAATACCAAAATTACCAGATCTATAATCACCTAGTGACCCCCTTAAACTGCTTATCGGTTAAAGTGGTGACATTTTTGACTTTCGCCTTTGGTCACTAGCCAACAATGCCCCCGATCCACCACCACTGAAAAAATCACCACATCACATTGATAACTGAATGAATGTAACTGAAAATATTTGCCTGTCCATAAAATGTTACAGCCAACTAAAAATGTTACTAACAAAATATCATAACTAACTGCCAATAACTTAAAAAATAGCGATTATTGATACATTTGAATAATCGTT